>JAWPHD010006710.1:0-140321 GCA_037043455.1 Cyrtodaria siliqua | reverse complement strand
CCTAGCGCCCCGAAACCGGCACTATCGGAGAGCTCTCGTCGAGTAGACTCCAAATATATATATAGACGTACACCGTTACGGAGTTATAAAGGTTTACAGTTAGTCACGTGACCAACATTAGGCCACACCCACAAAATAGGTGTTTTAAGCGTATCTGCCTTATTCCTGGTCCGATTTAGTCGCGTGAGGTGTCGTTAAAAAGGTCTCGACGAGAGGAATACGGATTAGATTAAATTCCCGTACCGGAAGTAGAGGACCGCGAAACCGGAAATGAAACCTTATTTCTTGTCTGAAATGTTCAAATTTGGTATCGTTGCAAAGGTTTCGGAGAAAATACGATTTCGAACTTAGATGTAAAGTTAGTCCACGTACCGGAAAAAGATGATCGAAAAACCGGAAATGAGATAGTGTTTTCATTTTATTTACCCGATCTTTAGCAAACTTGTCCAGATTGTCGAAATTAATGAAACTCGAAAACATTCGAAAACCAGCAGCTCGGGACCAGTAACCTCAGAGTTATGGCATCAGTTTGTCTTAAATACCATGTTCCTGGTTAAGGCGACGATAAGTAACTACATAGTTATGGCGCTCAATTTGACCCCATCCCCAACCACGCGCCCGCCATTGTTTAGATCATCGAAACTGTTTTCAGGATACACCACATTTGTCTATGTTTATCAATTACGTGGGATCACGGAAACCATACAAACAGTAGACGAATAAATGCCCTCTTGAGTTCATTAAAATCATTAACGTATTTTGTGTGTGTGTGTGTAATTAAAAATTGTCTTAATATTTTCCATTTGTGTTCAAGTATATACAAGCGTTAATTGTTTTTTAAAAACAATCTATTAACTTTTTTAAAAACCTAATTAGATATTTCGGCACATCTTTAATACTAACAATTGTAGAAGATGCGCTTTCTGGACAGAATCTTATACATACATTAATTTTGCTTAGATAGTAGGGCAGATATTATAATTAACACTAAAATATACACAATTGTTGACCTGGCTGATTCGAATTTGGACAATCCGCCGTGTATATTGATGAACATTTTAATTTTTGGAACGACCGATCAAGTTTTTGGAACGAATGTTGTTCTTTTGGTTGCGACTGTTTTACTTTTGGTCAAGACCGTTTGAAAAATGGACACGACCGTTTAATTTTGGTCCTTTTACATGTATTTTTCCTTTAGGTTTGATTCAATTTTGGACCTAGTAGTTTTAATTTTGGACCTAATCGTTTCAATTTTGGAACTATTCGTTTCAATTTTGGTCGTTTCAATTATGGACTTAGTATTTTCGAATTTTGGACAATCCCTACGCCATTTATACTGGTGGTCATTTAATTCCTTGGAACGATCGTTTTAATCGCTTTTTTTTGTCGTAGCCGTTTCAGATTTGTTGTAGGTATTTCACTACCATTACACTTTCAATTAATTTTACTTGTATTTCTGTTGCGGAATAGATAAGAACAATATTATATTTTATGTTACACGTTTATTCTTATTTTAATATACAGGTGGTGTACATGTTGTTAACAGCAAAACTATTATACATGGCATGTAAGAAAAACATACATTAAGTCCAATATTACATACAAAATACAGATATTAATAGAAATGTGTACGGTTATATATACATTGCGTAGCCATCGAAATAAATCCGTGAAACAGAGATCATTATAAGTTATAGTTTGATGACGGGCATAATCATGCGCTCCAAATTTGACCTTTTTATTTAGTACTAAATTAACCTTTTAGCCTTTTGCTACAACAGGTCGAACGTCTTATCATTGCTACCTGCGCGTTTCCCAGGCAAGAGTCTCAACGCGCTATAGTCTAAAAAGCCAGCCCAATCGCCAGATTGAACTATTTTTTAGACGGCAAACCTCCGTTTGGCCGCATTAACTCATGTCTTTTCGATAAGTATTTTGCAACCTGTCAGTAGATTTCCGTACAACTCTCCAAATCGTCGCCAGCTTAATACATACATCTGTTTTTTATTGGACAACGAGCTTTTCTTGGCCGTAATGAATTGCATAGCACATAGCAACCACTTCCAGGATACTTCCAACTTCAAACTCCGACAGCTTTTGAAAGTGTTTGTACGGCACTTTCATAGGTATACGAGGCAGTCGTGTTCCGATCACTGTACCAGCTTTATCTTGACACTCTCTAATTTTCATCTCGGTGTTGTCTTTATAGACGCAATACAGTCATATTTTTAAATATGCGACCATGTCAAGGAACAATACAAGACAACGTTTCTTTGTTCAGTTCACCCCAGCCAGTTATGGTCAATGTCGCGAGAGGTTTGTTGTACAATGTGAAATACCCGCGCTGAGGGTCGCATAGTTTGTCCAGGTGGGAGGCCGGCAGTTATGCATGATCTTATCTTCTATATATTTGTTGCCGTACATACTTTAAGTTGCCGATCAACCTCGATGACCATAATGTACTTGTCTCTAAATCTCGTTAAACAATATTTCATGGTCATCACTTTATAGGTATCTAGTTTTAAGTCATTTAGCGGAACAATGTCGTTGTTGGAATACTGTTCCGTGGAAGCCTTAAGCGCGTCAAATTGTAGTCTTTTCTCTCGTAAAGCTTGTTCAATCGGTATCCTCGCTTCTATAATATGTTTCGCCTCAAGTTTAGTAGCAGACATTTGCGTTTCATTGTTTACCTTTTCTCTTTTACCTTTTGTTGAAATAGCAATATCCAGTTCACAAACTAACAGTATTCAGCATTAACTTTGCTTTGTTTATTACTCTGTACATGAGCGAGATACGGCGTGAAGTTTTGGTGGGGATTGAAGCCCGGCTTTTGTATTAGGGAAGTGTTGGTTTCTTCCGATCCTTGGCGACAGGAAAACACTCCGTTATGACCAATGAGCCGCGTAGGAAATTGGATGGTTCTGTCTTGACTCACTTTAAGGTACCTACCGGCACACAGTTGGAGCAGAACGTCTTTATTGCCTGTTTTAAAGTAGTGCGCCTCCCACACGCAGGAATATGGAGTTCTGTATATCAAACTATGATCAAAATACCACGAAATACGTTTCAACGTGTCTTCCATCATCGTGTCACTCGGAATAGACTGTTCGCAATAAAATGTTACTTCCGCTTTAGTTAATCCTCTTTGACTGGCCTGGTCTTTTCATGTGCTAATATTACATCGTCTTGGGAAACCTTGACACTGAAACCCGTGCGAATGCACCATACTGTTTTGACGACTTCTTCTCTGTTGAAACTACTCGCGTAGTCCATTGTTAAGTCTATGTCTTTAAGATTCAAGCCACACTCATTTTATTCTCGTTTCCGTAGGAAGTCCAAGACAGTCTGGTAGTCCATATCCGCGCACGATATTTGTGCTCTTGGTAATAGTACTTTGAACATGGTAGTTCCTTTTCCAAATTTCTGTATGGCATTCGCTCCATCGCCGCCTCGTAAGCATTGTTCTTGGTCAAGTAATCGGCGACCAGCACTCGTAGAATGAAATTATCCACAAACTTGTAGCTACAAGGGTGAAATCCATGGCCATCCTTTACACCTCCGCCGTTATAATCTATGCTACCGGTTTTGTTTAATGAGTTAAGTTGGACGATTTATTCTATAATTGCCGTTGGCTTGGTTGACCGCCCGCAAAGTTCTTTTTTGGTAATGAGGACGTGCCTCTCCATCGTACGTCGATGTGAACAGCTCGATATCGAAACATGAGAAGAAAAAAATATTTCTCTTTTATATACTCTTTAGATGGACCAATGAAAAAGCATTATTTGGCGCATGAGAAACAGGCAAATGACTATTTTCTATTATTAGATCATGACAACATCGTCTTTACTTAGATATTAACGCGGTCAATATCCATTTATCAAAATGAACGGACATATTGGGTATATAAGAGGGCAATATCTGACAAAAAAGGACATTATTTAGAAATAAGAACGAAATAGATACGTGCGGAACATGCACATTATGTTCTCGACACTTTTTATTTAGAATGCGGAAGTGATTCTTTATTCTCAGGTACTTAGGAGAAAAGCACCTCTCTCCCGATAATGACGAGAGTTCCCGCGAAGAAGCATCCGTTATTCTATACTATGTCTACGAAATCTGGTGAGGTATCTATGCGCATGCGCACACAAATACAAAAACGTAAGAAACTTCTCGTAGTTAATTATTGCATTAGATACAATGGCATCGAACTATACAATTGAAGTCGTGTCAGAGGTAGCCACAGCTTACGCTAAAGCTGTCAAAGAGTACAACGCATGGAAAACTTGGAATCGATGGAATTGCCGCCGATCACGTCTGGGACAGTAATGGAAAACCCAACTACGATTTACGTACTATACAAAATAGTGCCGCCGAAAGAAAGCCAAACGCTACGAGCAAAGCGAATATTATAATGTGTGGATTTAAATTAACGCGAACAAGTAGTACAACCGCAAAAAGTGAAGAAATGTAATTAAGATGAATATTCGTTAATACTGGACCTTCCGCATGAACCATTAGACCTCTACAAAAAGATCCTCTCTAGACGAATACAGATATCTCTACGGATAAACACGGGGCTAACGTGAAACTTTCTGGACAAACGGGGAACAAAACGAGTCCCTTACGGAACAAAACAGAACAATACAGCATATTCTAGAAAAAAGTAACTGTACTTAAATATGATCACGAATGTGTCTGTAAATATTTAAAACAAAATATGTTTACTATACAATAAGTTTGCTATACAATATATCAAAAAGGCCAAAAGAGGAAATTATTACAGTTAGAAAATGGCGACGTTTACAAACTAAAAAGGTCCAGCTTGGAGCACATGATTATGCCCGGCATGAAACTATAATCAGTTGCAAAAGAAAGTTGACACTGAGTTTTGTTTAGAAGGTTTTTTAGAATTACATTGACAAATTCCAAAATGAGACTGCATTTGTTCGTATTTATCGTTTTCGGTCGTTTCCAAAGGTCCACTCTCATACTCTTTTATACTAAACATCATCAAATTTGGCGGATTTTTCAGAAGAAAAAAACCTCGTACTGGGTTTTCGTGCATTTGTTTCTAATTTCACCGTCTGCTCGGCTGATGACGTCATTAAGACGTTGCGATTCGTCATTTCCAACCGCAACAAACGGGACAATTTTGGCTTAATAATTGGCTGGGATAACACCGACTGTTCATTCGGTGACTGGGTGAAATTTATCATACAGTCCAGCGATGAAAATAAAGGACCATCCGACCGAACTCTCTAACACTTTTTTCATCCCATCATATTTGAACCGGGTATACATTTTTTCTGTATTTACGTACGTTACTGTAGAGCGAACGCCTCGGGACTTCGTGCCTCGGCTGAGTTCGCTATTAATGCCAAAGAATCGGTACGTTTTCGTATTCGTGCCACATTTTGATGTCGAGAGAACAACATTTTGAGCTGAAATGGGCGCTGTTTGCCCAAAATTGAATCCAGATGACGCGGGAACAACAGTTTGACTTGTATCGGGAACTGTTTAATAATCATTTTCTTACCCCGCGATTAATGGGGTTCGAACCTCCGATCATTATCATCATATCTCCGTATACAAAATGCGATGTTGGAAGTACTTGTGCGTCAGTTTCCACTAGATCCGATACGCGAGAATTCATAATGTTTTCGAGAGGATGGCTAAATGACGAATGAAGTACCGACGGTTGTAGGTACGTTCATATAGCTGTGGGCTCGTGAGTCATAACAGTCCGGTAACCTGTCCACGGTTTTATTAGGTTACCTCGTCTGTATTCGTTCAGTAAATGCTTGATGATAATTTCGTCAAAAACGAGGTCACGGATCCACTCTTGAAATGTACAATCGACTAATCAATTAGAATATTATTCTGCGATGTCACGGACAAACCCTGACTCATAAGGCTTGTCTTAAAGGGCTAACTTGGTATTCTTATCAGACTGAGCATTACGCATGATTTGAGGAATGTTTTTATAAGTGTACAACAAAATCAGAGTGAAATTCCTATTTGGCCTACAATAGAGCTAGATATGTGTGTGACAACCAGTTGGTATCAGAAGAACGTATGGTTGGAGGAATCAGGACCCACAATAATCGCTAAATGTTCTAAAGTCACGGGTTAATGGCTTGGTGTTGGTAGGAGACTGCCTCTCAATTTATGGCCAAGTTAGCCCTTCAACATTTCTGCCTACAATTAGGGTTCATTACGGGTAAATATTAACTAAAACACCAATAGAATCTTTTTTTAATTTAAATTATGTTTAGGGGATTTCATTTAAAGGGTTTAGAGCTCGAAAAGCTCTTATAAATAAATAAATAAATAAATAAATAAATAAATCAATAAATAAATAAATAAATAAATAAATAAATAAATAAATAAATAAATAAATAAATAAATATATATATATAGAGAAATATTTGTGAACTACCAACGACAGACAACCTTCGGACGAACTACGGCAGGGCGCCTAGCTATGACGAGATACACAGAAATCAAGCGTATGCATTCACTTTCTAAAAAGGATAGCTGCAACACACGCTGATGAACTGTATCTCTACATCATAACACACTCGTCTGGAGACACAATTAACATATAGACGCATACATACATACAATTATAGCTCATATGAGCGGGCCATATTTAAGCATTCAACCACACACAATTATATTGAGACAGTTACAATGAAAGGTGCCGGATCTTGGGGATACTGTGATTTCAGTAAATATAATAAAGGGAGATAATATGAACTCACTACGGCAACTTTCGAAATCTGGTATCTCGTAAGAGATTCACGTTCACAAAGCAGAATTATATATAAGGAGAAATATTTGTGAACTACCAAGGACAGACAACTTCGGACGAACTACGGCAGGGCGCCTAGCTCTGACGAGATGACACAGAAATCAAGCGTATGCATTCACTTCCTAAAAAGGATTGCTGCAACACACGCTGATGAACTGTATCTCTACATCAAAACCCACTCGTCTGGAGTCACAATTAACATATAGACGCATACATACATACATACAATTATAGCTCATATGAGTGGGCCACATTTAAGCATTCATCCACACACAGCTATATTGAGACGGTCACAATGAAAGGTTCCGGATCTTGGGGATACCGTAAATTCAGTAAATATATTAAAGGGAGATAATTTGAACTCACTACGGCAACTTTCGAAATCTGGGATCTCGTAAGAGATTCACGTTCACAAAGCAGAATTATATACAGGGAGAAATATTTGTGAACTACCAAGGACAGACAACCTTCGAAAGAACTGAAGAACTACGGCAGGACGCCTAGCTATGACGAGATATAAAGAAATCAAGCATATGCATTCACTTGCTAAAAAGGTTAGCTGCAACACACGCTGATGAACTGTATCTCTACATCTTAACCCACTCGTCTGGAGGCACAATTAACATATAGACGCATACATACATACACGTATAGCTCATATGAGTGGGCCAAATTTAAGCATTCAACCACACACAGCTATATTGAGACAGTGACAATGAAAGGTGCCGGATCTTGGGGATACTGTGAATTCAGTAAATATATTTAAGGGAGATAATTTGAACTCACTACGGCAACTTTCGAAATCTGGTATCTCGTAAGAGATTCACGTTCACAAAGCAGAATTATATATAGGGAGAAATATTTGTGAACTACCAAGGACAGACAACTTCGGACGAACTACGGCAGGGCGCCTAGCTATGACGAGATACACAGAAATCAAGCGTATGCATTCACTTCCTAAAAAGGATTGCTGCAACATACGCTGATGAACTGTATCTCTACATCAAAACCCACTCTTCTGGAGTCACAATTAACATATAGACGCATACACACATACATACAATTATAGCTCATATGAGTGGGCCACATTTAAGCATTCAACCACACACAGCTATATTGAGACGGTGACAATGAAAGGTGCCGGATCTTGGGGATACTGTAAATTCAGTAAATAAATTAAAAGGAGATAATTTGAACTCACTACGGCAACTTTCGAAATCTGGGATCTCGTAAGAGATTCACGTTCACAAAGCAGAATTATATACAGGGAGAAATATTTGTGAACTACCAAGGACAGACAACCTTCGAAAGAACTAAAGAACTACGGCAGGACGCCTAGCTATGACGAGATATAAAGAAATCAAGCGTATGCATTCACTTGCTGAAATGGATAGCTGCAACACACGCTGATGAACTGTATCTCTACATCTTAACCCACTCGTCTGGAGGCACAATTAACATATAGACGCATACATACATACACTTATAGCTCATATGAGTGGGCCAAATTTAAGCATTCAACCACACACAGCTATATTGAGACAGTGACAATGAAAGGTGCCGGATCTTGGGGATACTGTGAATTCAGTAAATATATTTAAGGGAGATAATTTGAACTCACTACGGCAACTTTCGAAATCTGGGATCTCGTAAGAGATTCACGTTCACAAAGCAGAATTATATATAGGAAGAAATATTTGTGAACTACCAAGGACAGACAACCTTCGGACGAACTACGGCAGGGCGCCTAGCTATGACGAGATACACAGAAATCAAACGTATGCATTCACTTCCAAAGAAGGATTGCTGCAACACACGCTGATGAACTGTATCTCTACATCATAACCCACTCGTCTGGAGGCACAATTAACATATAGACACATACATACATACAGGTATAGCTCATATGAGTGGGCCACATTTAAGCATTCAACAACACACAGCTATATTGAGACAGTGACAATCAAAGGTGTCGGATATTGGGGATACTGTGAATTCAGTAAATATATTAAAGGGAGATAATTTGAACTCACTACGGCAACTTTCGAAATCTGGGATCTCGTAAGAGATTCACGTTCACAAAGCAGAATTATATACAGGTATAAATGTTTGTGAACTACCAAGGACAGACAACCTTCGAACGAACTACGGCAGGGCGCCTAGCTATGACGAGATACACACAAATCAAGCGTATGCATTCACTGCCTAAAAAGGATAGCTGCAACACACGCTGATGAACTGTATCTCTACATCATAACCCACTCGTCTGGAGGCACAATTAACATATAGACGCATACATACATACATACATACAATTATAGCTCATATGAGTGGGCCACATTTAAGCATTCAACCACACACAGCTATATTTAGACAGTGACAATGAAAGGTGCCGGATCTTGGGGATACTTTGAATTCAGTAAATATATTAAAGGGAGATAATTTGAACTCACTACGGCAACTTTCGAAATCTGGGATCTCGTAAGAAATTCACGTTCACAAAGCAGAATTATGTATAAGGAGAACTATTTGTGAACTATCAAGGACAGACAACCTTCGGACGAACTACGGCAGGGCGCCTAGCTATGACGAGATACACAGAAATCAAGCGTATGCATTCACTTCCTAAAAAGGATAGCTGCAACACACGCTGATGAACTGTATCTCTACATCATTACCCACTCGTCTGGAGTCACAATTAACATATTGACGCATACATACATACAATTATAGCTAATATGAGTGTGCCACATTTAATCATTCAACCACACACAGCTATATTGAGACAGTGACAATGAAAGGTTGCGGATCTTGGGGATACCGTGAATTCAGTAAATATATTAAAGGGAGATAATTTGAGCTCACTACGGCAACTTTCGACATCTGGGATCTCGCAAGAGATTCACATTCACAAATCAGAATTATATAAAGGGAGAAATATTTGTGAACTACCAAGGACAGACAACCTTCGGACGAACTACGGCAGGGCGCCTAGCTATGACGAGATACACATAAATCAAGCGTATGCATTCACTTCATAAAAAGGATAACTGCAACACACGCTGATGAACTGTATCTCTCTTGGTCAACATTTAAACAAGCGTTCCCTAATAGACAATCCAAACTGCACTTGCGGTCAAATCGAAACAACATATCTTGTCCGAGATATATTGATCAAAGAGCTTTTTTACACACTTACATGCATTTTATCTCAACAGAACTAAATGTATGGGTCAAATAACCTTTCGGACCAATCTGATGCCCACGTTTTCAAAAAAGTCCAGTCGTACATTTTAGCAACGAAACGATTTACAAACTATTTAGCAATGGGGACTGATGTGACTGTTGAAATTATTCTTGTTATAAATTTTGCTTGTTTCTTTTTTCATGTCATTTATTGATAGGTCAGGCCCAAACGTATTACTAACCATCTACATAATAATTGGTCGTGCACAACATATTAATATGACAGGACCTGGTCTGTCGTACACTATATCTGTTTTACAATCACTATTTCTAAATGTTAAATTCCATCAAATGCCATTTTACATCATATGCTAACATTTATAACACATGAAATGTCAGCACTATCTATATGAATATTAAGGAGATGAATTTACAAGCTTATTTTCAAATCCTGTACATGTATTATTTGAAATATTGTTCATCACATTTCTTGAATAAATACTGTTTAAACCAATAATGTGTTGGTCCAATATATACAGTTCTGAGATGTACTGCTACCCGTTATACAAATATGAACCAAGCTTGCTTGTTCTACTGCATGCATCGTCGGAAACCACGTTTAATTGCAGATCGTTACTCTTCATTCATCAGATAATCAATCACGCTTGGGGTCCGATGATGTACTGCATGTCACTACATTAATGCCTTCGTCATCGTCGCCGATGTAAAACACCACCATATATATGCCTCTTTTTCTTTTCTTCGAAAACAACTGAATAGTTCTTGTTGTTCATAAGACATGCTCCAGAAAATGTTCACTTACAATCAGTAGGCATGTTCCTGTCTATGACAGTTCAGTCTGCATTTTTAAGAACATAAACAAGGGAGAGAGCATTTCCAATATATCCAATTTAATCGTTATATGGGTAAGCTAACAAATGCCGAAACATGCGGACAATAAAATACGTGTATGTGTGCTTGAAAACGAGAAGAAAAAACGTTTCTTTAAAATGCTACCTGACCTGAAGCGTTACTTCCTTTTACATTACTTCCACCACATCAATGGCGTTACAAAAAAAGATGACCAAAATACGTCTAAAAAGTCAATCTGGACTGTAAAGAAACCAAAACAACTTGAAAACCTTGCGTAGGAGAGTGTCATTTACCTCACAGAATAATATACAGCTCGATTGAATGCATTTGACCGGTTAACTTTTGAATTTTTCTGTGCATTTTATTGTGTTTGGCTAGAAAAAGTCACAATTTCCTTGACAAACGCTTAGACAAAACAACTTTCAGGCGAGTGTTCGAAAATGTATGGATCACATCTTGCGCTATGCCATACTTCTGGAATAATAAGGACAAGCAAATAATCATTTTCTTACTTTCCACCACAAAATTCCGTTTCTTCCACCACATCAACAAGTAGCGTATGGACATGGACTCTAAACATAATGACTGAACCTAAAACTGCCCCTTATTTAGAAGAAAATTCATTTTGCACAGTAATCTGTTCTAGCCTAGGTTACGCACCAGGGGTAATATAAGCAATTCCATTCATCGTGATTCCATTCAAAAGATTCGGTGAATTCAAAGTTGGACTTGAACAATTTGGTGCTTTCATCATATTTTGATCGATATGATATGTATATCCTGAATTGGAACATTTTTACAATTTTAGATTCTCCCGCCATAAAAAGCCTGATGTATCCCCTTTAAATAGAGGTCCCAATGGAGAAAAATAAATGGGCACTATAAAGTTAAATTTTGCTATGTTGTATACAAAAACGTTATGTTTTAATTAAGCTTCTAAAACACAATGCCGTTGCTTCTTGAAAAAATTATCCCACCCACTAAATCGCAATGTAAAATTCTGCGTATAAAACGAAAAAATACTTTATATGCATGTTCACGGAACACTTTGATTCACCTACTAACATTTGGAACAATATGATGGATTAGAGGTAGTAAATTAACACCCGTGTGGTACTCGTTGTCATTGTCGGATAGTATTATTGCTGCCGTTATTGAGGGGAGTAAATATGATAACCGCTAATACGGGCAAACGACTATAGGTTACATGAAGACTAGACATCAAAAGTTAAACCAAATGATAAGAATCACAAAATTCCTTGCTTATACTAAGCCGCCATTTTGAAACTAAATCGGTTTCTCGAATCGAATTTTGTTCAAAATTTAAAACCTTAGCAGATAAAAATTACGATTGTTTATGAAAATAATAATTGATTAAACACTAGATTGGGAAAAAACAACTAATCAAAGTACTGAAAGTACTGAGCGGCGTAGGTTGGTCGAAGAGGATTGACTGTCTAGATCCTTTGTCATGTTGAAGGGCGTGACAGAAACAGAATGCGTTGCATTTATATTTGTTTATTGAAACACAGTTATGCCATTTATGTGAAGAAGCCTGTCAACAGTTTTATTATAACAATATTATCAAAAGTGGAATGAATATTGTAAACTACAAGCAATCGTTGTTGGTGCAGATGTTCGACTTTCAATGTCTAGTCGCTGTATTTTAATTAAAGTGAAGGAGAATATTCAATATAACAAATACTGTGCGAGATACAAGTACCTACAACAGAGCTACAGATGAGCTTTTTAATCAGTTGGGTATTTTTCCATTGGCATATATTTAATTGGGTATTTCATGATCTTTCCACTAATATTTTACAATACTAAACAAACAATGTAACTCATCAAATTAACTTGCTTTATAATAAGTTTTATACAAGGTGAATGGGTTGTCCTTCAACAACCCATGCATTGCTCAATTTCGATTACTTTATTGGTACCCATCTTTTGGTTTTAATTGGGTATTTTGACATTTTTATTTTGATATATAAGCAAATACCCTGCTTACCTGTAGCTCTGCATACGAGACACATGGATGGTTATCAAGCATTGAAATAATTATTTATCCAGTATCATGTTGAAAAGGAACCTGCTTGCATATAAATATCTTTTGTTGATTTTTCGGTTTTTGTTGTCTTCAACAATATCTGTATTATATAATTGGTAATCAACAGTTAATAATATACACAAAGAAGCTACTTTATATTATTCTTATACTAGATGTATCACTGATAGTGATAAATACACCCCCCACCCAAACAGTTTTAGTAAGATCAATGGCAATAACTCTTCATGGTATTGAGTGAGCTTTACAAGAACTAAACAAGTGAAACACCATTGCATATTCAACCTGTTACCTGGAAAATCTAAGTAAGAAATGCATACGGCATTGCGTAATGGTAATGAACAATTGTGGCAAGTTCCAAAGCTTACGGTAAATTTGTGTTTGAGAGATGAGGAGAAACAAAAAAAAAACAACATGAAAAGTTTTATTAACAGCCGATTAAACAACACTCTTTGCCAAAAACTGCATACCAGGCAAACCCCATATAGAATGTAAAGTATGTACATATAAAAACGAAACAAGTGAAACAGCAAAACTGGTGCAAACAGCATTTGCATATTCCAACAGAGAGAGAGAGAGAATATACAGCTCCAGTCTTCTCAATCTCTCGGGAATAAGCAGGAGTGTAAAATTCGTCCGCTTCCAAAACATAACACTTTTGTGTGCAGTGCGAGTGATATTTTCTAGTTTTGTAATACAATTTATGTTTTTATAGCATTCAAAGCTACTATTATGAAAATATTTTGAATACGAACAAAACCGATAAAGAGCAATGTTCTTATCATTGAAAATAACTGATTTAAAACAACTCCCTACCGACCTACTTTAATTTTATTTATTTATTTATTAAAAAAAAGGGAAAGAAATATTTTTTCTCTTGCACGTGGAATCGAACCCTTGAAATTGTGCATTGAAATACAAATATGCACTCAAGGCAGCAACGTTAATCAATCGGCCATAGCGGTATGTCAAATGTATGTTCTTGTATTAAATTAGAATCGAGCAGGACATTCATCATGCCAGTCTATGACCGGAAGGTTGAAGTCGCCTCCCAAGCATATGTGCGTGCTTGGTGGTATCCTGGCTAGGTAGCTTTGTAGTTGCTACAGATATGAATTTTTGTTTTCAAATTTGTATCTGCTTTACAAATTTAATAAAAATTAACTGTTGATTTAATTCTCAGAATATACTATTGTTGTATTGATAATTTACTATCATAATTATATATATATTGCCGTTTTTTTGAGTTGACTGTTTATACATGTATAAACATTATCATCTACTTTTAAGTATTTTTGGTAAAAAATAATGTAGCTTTCTTCTCAGACCATTTGTAATGAAACTTTAATCAACCAATGCCCTTCCAACATGAGTAGCTTGCTCGTTGCGATGGACGCGCAAGTTGTCATTATAGGCAATAGTGGAAACTTGGCCGATGAACCCGGATATTTAACCATCTCTTGCTTTTAAGAAACATATTATATATATTTCTAATATTTTATTCAACTATTTGTAAAGGATTCCTGTACCATCTAAAATTTATAAAAATAAAAGGCATTTTAACTAAAGATCCCATCTAAACATTTAAGAGACAACTCTTCAAATAGATGGACCCTTCATTAAATCATTATACATATCTTTAATTCGTTTGAAGATAGTTACGTCGTTTGAAGAACGATTCAATTTAGTTGGGGTGGGTGGGTTGAGGTAAGGCTCCAGTCATTGTTCCGAACCCCAGCTCAGTAGCATTAATTGAACATTATTACATCTGCAATTTGACATATTTCATCATTATTGTCAGTGAGGCTATATATGCAAATCGTCGAAAGACCGATTCAATTTAGGTGGGGTAGATGAGTTGCGGTAGGGCTCCAATCATTGCTCAAAACCACAGCTCAGTGGCATAAATTGATAAATATCATGTCTGCATTTTAATATTTCATCAGTATTGTCAGTGAGGATATGCACCCCTTTACCCCTAGAAATCCAATTTAATTTTCTCTGATTTTAGTAGAAACTTACATTGCTGAAAAAATTATGTTGCAATTTTATCCCGATAAAGCTAAAGCTGAAACGAGGTACTAAACTTTTAACGGAAAGTAATTATCCAATAAAAACTGCTACTTATTTACTAAACTAATATTACTTAATACGTCACTCAATCGTCCAAGAGAAATATGTGTATCAAGATCAGTTTAGGTATAACTTGTAAATATTAACCGATCGAGTATGAATAAGCAAAATGCAAATTAAATAGTAACCGGATAACACATTCATTCGAATTTCGAATTTTTAATCCGATTTTCATAAAACTTGGTATGAATATGAAGTCTAGTATCGTATATTGTCAGGACGTTCCGGTTAAATGATTTTTGGCGGAGTTATGAGACTTCGAAGATTTTTTAGTGTAAAGCGTTTCCACTGTATAAGCATATAACAAGCATCGGCCCCGGGTTCCGTCCTCACACCTGGGGACATAGCCCATGGGTCATACCTTGGAAACTGTTGATATCCCCACACTATGACCGTAAATACAATTACTGGGCATACACTTTTGAATACGATCATTCAACCAGCTTCGGCCCCGGAGTTTCTCCACACCCCTGGGAACATAATCCCTGGGCCATAGGTTTGAAACTGTTGAGATCCCCATCCTATCACTCACATATATCCAGTGATTGGAAGTCGAGCATGATACATTTAGTCCTAAGACAACATCCTCACCAAACAAATGATTCCAACACCAGTTCTCTGTAAATCCTCTGGAAACAAGGTCCCAGACACACCTACCTCCTTGCAGAGTACTTGTCCCACCCAAGCTTCCAGAACGACAATGAGTTTCAACTGGTACACAGAAGTACTACACTGATATCCCACTTAAAGTACTTGTGATCAACTGCCAATCCATCATAGGCGAGAATCCTTCCCTAGAAAACCTAATAGATAGTACACAAGCCGATTTCATTATTGGTACACATTCCTGGTTAAATATTCATTCATAAACTGAAGTCTTCCCTCAAGACTAAATATTTATCGGAAAGACAGACCCAGACCAGGTGGTGGAGTCTTCATACTAGTCACCGACAAGTTCGAGCGTAGCCAACCCGAAAAACTAGCAGTTGATACAGACCTAGAGTTGATATGGACTCAAATCAAGATAACAGGAGCCAGGCGGCTATATGTCGGCTCCTTCTACAAACCGCCAGATGTTGCTGTCTTGAGCAACTAAAAAGCTACCAAGCTAGGATACCACCAAGCAAGCACATATGGTTGGGAGTTGACCTCAACCTTCCGGTCATAGACTGATATGATGACAGCGTTAAACCCCAAGCCATAAGAGCAAAATAGTGTTACCAGTTACGTAACATTGTCAACGACCACTTCCTTGACCAGGTCATCACCGAGCCAACACGTGTCACTGAAAGTACTAGTACATGTATTACACTTGATATTATTTTCACAAATAACAAGTCACTGGTGAATAGAATAGAGATTATACCTGATATATCAGACCAAGAGACTGTATATATGAAATCTATCCTAAGACAGACCAAGAATATTACTCCATTAAGGAAAGTCCTTTGCTATAAGAAAGCAGACTAGGACAGCATCAAGTAAAAACTCCGAAACCAGTTGGAAGAATTTGTCTCCCCGGAGGACTCAACGTCTGATGTTCTATGGTCTAAATTTAGATCTACGATACCAGATCTCACGAAAAAACACATCCGATTAAAATTTCTTAGTGGGAAGAAGACCAACAAACCATGGCTTGACAGAAAAAATAAGATCAGCGATAAGATCACGAAATAGACTGAAGCGAATGAAGAAGACTAAGAAGGGGACAGATGTAAGGAAGAACAAAGAAAGTAAGAAGGCAGTACAGAAAGCCGAACGCCATTCCATTTCTATTGGGTTTGCATCAATAACATTATTGAAATCGGAGACTTTAATGACGAAATACCATCAAAGCAAAATAGATCTTTGCAATATAGTCCTTGAGAAAAGACAGTACTGGAATTGCTCCATTTAAAGACAATTGACCACTCTTCAATACGACAAAGGACACAGCTGACATTCTCAACTGACAGTACCAATCCGTATTTACAAATGATGAAAGTAACAACATTCCTGAGCCAGAGTGTATCTCACTGACTGACATGCAATATATCATATTAACTGAACACTGTGTCCAAAAATCTCCTAAGAAAGTGTAACCGTGCTAAAGCTTCAGGACCATATAAGATCCCTGCCCGTGTATTAAAGGAAAGAGCTCCAATTCTAGCTAAAGGTTGTCAAATTGACGGACATAATCGTACTTGATTTCCAAGGCCTTTGATCGTGTCCCCCATCAATGACTCTTACGGAAGCTCCATCATTATGGTATAAGAGGCACTACACATCTCTGAATTGAGTCATTTCTTCTAAACCGCTCAAAGCAGGTTATCGCGGAAGGGTCGTCATCGGACAAGGTCACAGTAGCAAACGGGATTCCGAAGGGTTCTTCCTTGGTCAACTGCTATTATTGTCGTTCATAAGCGACCTTCTGGACAAATTAGTTTCCAGGGCCAGGCTCTTTAGCTGGCGATTGTATTGTTCATGCACAGATCGCGAGCACTGCCGACTGCAACATTTTTCATTACGAGCTATAAACGCTGACATATTGGAAAGACAATTGGGGTATAAAGTTCCACCCGTTGAAATGCAACGCCCTCAGTGCTACTAGGTCACGCAACCCCATCAAGTACACTTACCAACTTAAAGCACAAAACTGTCACAACGACAAAGTATCTTGGGGTCGATTTGCAGTCCGACCTATGCTGGAAACACCACATAGATAGGGTAACAAAGAAAGCAAACAGTATGCTTGGATTCTTCAGAAGAAACATGAAAACAAATTACGAATAGACCAAGACACATGCTTACATCAGCTGGATATATCAAACCTGGACTACTGTGTCTCTGTATGGAGTCCGCATCAGAAAAATCAAACCAAGAAGATGGAAATGGTTTAAAGGCGAGCTGCAAGGTACACCACTAACACATACAGGAACACAAACAGCGTCTCTTCTATGTTCGACCACCTTGGATGGGAGAGTCTCGAGTCTAGAAGGTTAAAGATACAACTGACACTCTTCCTCAAGATCGTCAATGACCTAGTAGATATACCAATCACAGACTACCTCACTCCAACGCTTACACGCACTCGGTCAGCAAACACCAAGAAGTACAGGCAACTTCCTACCTTGTCCAACTCCTTTAAATACGGCTATTTCCCTAGGAATAACCCCTCCTTAAAGTCCCTCGGTGGTAGGCTTTCTCCTTGGTATCTTTCAAGAGGGAGCCGGAAGCCGCATAGGTTTAATCTTCAAATAATTGAAAAGTAATTGAGTAATTGTTTTTTAGGGCTCATTATTATCTATATACACCAGGTTCGCATATACATTATATATATACTTATTTCCAAAATTCATTATTAATATATATTTTTTAAAACTATTTATCATTCTTTTCCTGTCTATTACTAACTTCTCTATATATCTATTTCTTGGCGCTTTCTTAGCCATTCTCCGTTGAGTTACTGTCAAGCTTGACAGTTCAGCGTAACGATGTATGTGTAATCAAGTGTCAAAAGACGTGGCGTAATCGGGTTAACGATTTTTTTTATATAGAAATAACGATTTACTGGAGTATATATCAATTCGAACATGACAAAACAAACAGGATAGAACATATTAGTCGAAGGTAGCGGTCAAGTTTGCGAAAGTGTTGCTGAACATATGGAATTATTCGGTGTCTTAACGTAACACGTCCGGTGCGCTTGAAGATGAGCAGATTGGGTGTGGTATAAATAAAAAAGAGACAACAAACGCAGGCGCGCAAATACAGGTAGTGCTGACATGGCCGATAAGGTTTCTGTTGACCGTTTTGCCGAAATGGACAACCATACCAAAATGTCAGTTATATATGGAACACCTCTGGATATACGACATTCACAAAATGAAATAAAAATATTGTGTGAGTGAATAAACTCAACGGACCATAAAGTTCAACTTGCCGAGAAAAAAACATTGAGGCCAACACATACAAATCTTACAGAATAATTGAATTACAGTCAAGTAATTGTCAAAGTAACTTATTTGTCTATGGCTTGGATGAATATGATACGAGAGGTAATGAGCTTTGTCAACAGGTTAGACATTTTCTCTATAATTCCCTTGATATTGACACTGACGATGTATATTACAAACATGCACATACATTTGGCCTAATACACAATCGCGCTTCGCATTTTAAAAGACCAGTCCTTTGTGCGCTTGGCCATATAACGAGGATGACCTCATTTTGCGAAAAGCACGTAAATTGAAGGGGTCCCGCTTATTCAGTTGACCGAGATTACCCAAATGGGATATGGCCGCTCAAAAAAAACTTTGGTACAGAGTAAAAGAAATTCGCCGTGAGAATCCCAGTGCAAATGTGCATGCACAGTTAGAAATACACAGTCCATTATGAATACCGCTAGTGTGTTACCGTCAAGTGTGAATACGAACTCACAGATACAACCAGACGCGCGTATTCATGTCAGCTATGTCAGCTGTGTCACAGGGTCGGGTGTCTTACCAATTTACACAGCATTCGGACAATGATCTCACACGGCCTCAGGCAAGCAACCGTTACAATCCGAAGCAGTTGAATCGATATACAAGGTTTAAAATCAAAACGATGTGATAAATTAAATTCTAAAGAGATACACAATGTGTTTGAAAACAGACATAATATATTTTACAGAAACTTGGGGTGATGAAACTCAAAAAAAAGAGTATGATAATGGACCTTTGGAAACGGCCGAGCACGACACATACAAAGCTTTGATAATGACAATTATACACCAGCTGGAATCCAAGTGTTAGCTGTATCTGACAATGCTAATGAAAGGGACACATATGACGATGAAAAATGTTGTGTTTGCAACAAGTTTCAAGCTGAAGAGAGTTGTCTCTGTTGTTTTTTTTACTAAATCGGCACAACGTAATGTGGAGGCATTTGGACTGTAACAAGAAAGGATGATTAAGAGGCAGAAAATTAATTTGTCCTTGTCATAAAGAAAAATAATGTGCTTTAATTTGTGTAAATACACTGTAAATATGTTAGTTTTATTGTTATCACTTGTTTCGAAAGTGTATATTGGTGAAAACATTTGGCTATTCCTGTACATTACAAAGTCACCGAAACAGTTATACGTTATCAGTTTGTGTATACACAACTACTGCTTTAAAACATGGCGGATATCTCGGTAAATACAATGTTGTTTGGAATGTGGTTTTACAACATACCAGGGATTGAATTGATGTAAATGCAAGAATTGAAAATATATTAATTACTTGATTTATATAATACGGAAGCCGTTAGTTATAGGTAAGGTCATCGAAACCGAGACTTTCTCGATACCACCACAAAGTTCAAGCAAACAAACACAGAGTGACATTAATTTCTATGATACTATAATAGAAAATAGTATACAAATACAACATATTACTAATGATAATTGTTATTTCATGATCACTGATGATCTTAATAGTAGAGTTTGACAAAAACGTGATTTTGTTAAAGATGACCCAAAAGACCATGCAGACGTTTTACTGGATAATTACAATGTATATATACACTTGTATAGGCAATCCAAAGATATGATTGTCAATACAAATGGGAATGTGTTACTAGATTGTTTGAAACAAACCGGTCCTCGAATTGCAAACGAAATAATTGCGTGTGTAGGTAACACAGGTGGAATACTGTTTTGTGAATCAAGAGTTATTACAACATTTCTAATATATTTATGTTTATGAACCTAATATTCTAATGGACTGGAATGGTCTGTTAGAATTTTCACTTCATTCACAATATTCTGTAGTTGAAAATGTGGTTAAAAACCACACAGTGATGATGTATGTATGTTTTATAAATGGAATAAATATATTAAAGGTAAATTTAAAAGACAAATATTAGAAGAAACATTTGACCATGAGCTGTATAAGTAATTTTGGTTTCTGTACCCCCTGCAGGCCCGTAGCCAACCAAGAAATTTAACCAAGGCAAATCCCTTATTTTGGTGTCCGGTGGCATTAACCTTCCTCTCTGCCCTGGAATTTTTTACTTATTTCCTGCAATATGTTGCATTTTCCGGACAATGTTTTCAATTTTTACATGACTTATTTTGTAAACGATTGATAATATATCGATATTTTAATTGTTTTCATGTAAAGTATATACATTCCCAAAATTTAACCGAGGCGGTTGCCTCGATGTACCGTGTAGATAAGGGCCTGTCCTGGTCTTTTATAGAACCCAAATTCTGCCCTTAAAGTGTGTAATGTCCAATTGCACGTCAAGTTGAGCGGGCAAGTTGTGTTTATAAATAAACCAAATTTGGGCCTAGGTTTCCTGATAGTATTATCTAGAAGTAATTTTCTATTCAACATATTCTGGGCTTCGATGGAACCAAACTGTTAAGGCTCATAAAATGTATAATACACGCAGTTCAATACTTGCGTGTAAGCTGTTGCATATATGTGTATCTTTTAAACTATTTGTATTAGCTCATCCACATTTTGGGCTGGGAATGCTTATAGCATTATCTCGATGGCGCGTCAATGCAAATCCTCGCGCTCGCCATAAAGCCACATATATGACCAAATTATGACCCTGGGGAAAATGTGTTATACCACTGCCCTGAATAACGTTCAATTTAAAGTGTAACCACCAGGGCATGACCTAGGCGTCCAATTCAAAATCCCATCTGAAGGACCTCGACGGTTTCGAAGTCATGACCCAAAAGCTATGTCCCTAGGGGTGGGGATGGACCTCGGGGCCAATGCTTGTTGGATGGTTGTATGCGTCGGTTCATGCACAGTGGGTGTATATATGCTTATAGGGAGGGGATCTCAACAGTTTCAGATTCATTGCTCAGGTGAATATCTACAGGGGTAGGAATAGACCCAGTGCATATGCTGGCTGGATGGTGACTTGTATCCGTCTGTAAGTAAGTGTATATATGGTTATAGCGTAGGATCTCAACGGTTTTCAAGTTATGACCCATGGGCTATTTCCGGATCCCGGGGACTATGCCGGTTGGATGGTTGTATCATTCTGTTTATGTTGAGTAAGTATATGCTATATGGTTATAGGGTGGGATCTCAACGGTTTCCATGTTATGACCCATAGGCCGTGTCCCTAAGGGTGGGAATGGACTTCGGGGACAATGCTGATTGGATGGTTGTGTCGTGAGGGTATATACGGTTTTATGGTGGGGATCACAACAGTTTCCAATTCATGGCCCAGGGGTTATGTCCACAAGGGTGGAATAGACCTCAGGGCCGATGCTGGTTGGGTGGTTGTATATGTCTGTTCATGCCCAGTAAGTGTATATATGGTTATAGTGTGGGGATCTCAACGATTTTCAAGTTTTGACCCCAGAGGTGGGGAAGGACCCCGGGGCCGATGCTCGTTGGATAGTTGTATCCCTATGTTCATGTCCAGTAAGTGTATATATGGTTATAGGGTGGGATCTGGAAAAAATAATTTTGACCCCGCCAACCCCTCAAGTGTAACCCAATAGGGCATTGACCTAGGCGTCCCATTCAACATCTCGTCTTATATGTGTTATAACTTGTGTCAACGATTACACACACTTTCGTGTTCTACCATTGAGGAGTTATTGCACCTTTTTTTGTAAAACCACCCTAACCGCTGGCTCCGCCCCCAGCGGTTGAATCATAATGTCAGTCATACCGTTAAGTAAGACGTCCATAGCTTTATATATATAGGAGGATATGCATTCTATCACACATGGACTAACGGGCACACGGATGCACGGACGCACGGACGGAGATAATAACATGATCCCCGTTTTATTCTTCAAAAAGCACGGGGATAAGTAATAGATAGAGTCTGGTCTCAGCGAGTTCGCTTATTTAAACACCGAGATGGGCGTAGCCCATCGAGGTGTTTAAATAACCAACGAGCTGAGACAGACTCTATCTTTTTTGTAGCATGGTGTACTTAGTAACACTGTGACGTCATAGTGACCGTACTCTAAATTTCAATATCCGGTAGTTGTAGCACGGTTTAGCCACGCCCCTTTAGTTACCCTAAATTAAACGATTTAATGCTCTGCATTCATCAAAGGAAATGTCACCGACCATGCTACAATAACATATATGAAAAGTTCAATAATTTTGGTAAGGGTTAACATCCAATCTGTTGCTACTGAACATATATATTTACGATTGTTAGTCTTAGCTTAACCATATTGGGTTACGGGCTCCCTTCATATTGGAGGAGGGTGGAGTGGAGGAGGAGAGTGCACTATCAAGTAATATTTTGATGGATATTTTTCTTCAAAAATAAACATTTCTCAGCCGTTTTCTTTTGTCAGGGGTTGGGTAGGGAAGTAGCGAGAGTAGGTGAAAATGTAGATGTAATTTAAGAACACTTCTGCGACAAGGACCTGACCTGACTTCTATGGTGATGTGATTTACAAACTTCGTAAGATACTTGGTCATAATCAATTTCGTACAATATTTATTAAACGTGCTAAAAAGCTTATCAAAATAGTTTATGACCCTATCATCTTGCAATTTACAGCATGTTTAGTGATGTACTGTTCGCCACTATGATTTCCTCTGTGATTGTGCGATGACAGGACAGATTGTGGACCCTATAATGAAGTCTACCCTCAAAGGACGGTAGCGCCTGATATTTGTCTTAAATCTTGTCGTACCCTTAATGAGTTTTACTCTTATTGCTCTGGCTTCTGCCAAGTCAATGAGTGTTTGCTTTGTGGCTTTTTAGGCTTTTGATTTATATAATCATATTTATATGATCATTTATGTGTTATACTTATATTGTCTATGAATGTAGCATTGTTTGTTAGAGTAAAAACATTCAACTAAGGTCTTAGAATCGTTAGCTTAATATTATGACCCAAAGATTAAGGTAATAATAGGACTGTTGGTGCTCAAACACGATGTTTATATCACATAGACTATCAAGTTTGTTCACATGAAGGCCAAATACTAAATAATGGACCCGGGAGTCTAAAGCCCCAATATAGAGATTAATATATTGAATATCTAGGATATTTAACTATGAGCATGTATTGGACAATTTCATGTTCATGTGTGTAAACTTGTCTGATTTATGCCCATTTGGGCCGATTGGTTCCATTCATTGAACATCGTGTTCTCGTTTTTTTCAGATGGCATCTGACATGAATAAAGTATTTGTGCTTGTTATTCTTTCTGTTTTGAATACCAAAACAGATTCTGCATCTGGTAAGTAACATTTAATGGATCTGTGTATATATTTTTCAAATATGACCAAATATTATTAGAGAAATAGTTCTGGGTCCATATGAGCGTGTAAGAATGAAGATTATCATTTGGCCTCATTACGAACTACATCACGTATTAAATAAATACGTCGCACTCTTGTGTTTTAAGTTCTATACTTGCTCGATTGACCAAATAACAGTAGGCCTTTACGTCTCACACCACAGTTAATTTTGCATTGCTCTACATATGTAGCAGGACCCCTCTCGACCACTGTAGAACTTTCTGAATTTTCTTAAAAATATTTTCTTTGTGAAACTTGAAGTCTGTTGCTCGAATTATCCAGCAAAATAACACGGGTTGACCAATTTGCCTTTTTTTAAAAATATGTTTGTTCATTTCACTTACATTTTTAAGTGTATCATTACCCGGTATTAGATTCTCAGGTCTGGGCTCATAAACATTCAGGCATATTCAAACCTGTATGAAATCATTCTTGTCACCTGTAACAGAAAGAGAGAAACTAATTGCACATTTTAAGAAATAAACAAGAACCGAATAAACATACCTTTTTGTTAAGCGCCAGAAAGTTCCTACTGTGACTGGCAAAGCAAATAACTGTTTAGTGAGACCTTTAGCGATAGCGCGTTGTCGGTCTATCTGAACGTGGGCGTCTGTGTCGTTAGCAGCAAATTAACAACGCTGGACCAATTTTGCTCAACTTTTTTTGGATGCTTCTGTAATGAGGCGTATCTGACAGAAGTAAAAAGGTCAATCGGCTTTTCAAAATAGGCACCGTTACTACAAATAGTTATTTTTTTTTTTTAAATATATTCATGTCAATTACCACACCATATATTTTAAAAACATTGTTAGCACTACTGGATGAAGGCCAGCAGAGTTTATTGGACGGCAAGTTGTTCATCGTCTGTTGTCCGTCGTCCGTCCGTCCACCGTGCGCCCGTCCGTCGTTAACTTTTGTCTTGTTAACACGATAGTGACGTCATTTTTAATTTTATCTATACCAAACTTTGTCAGTGTCTTTATATTAAAGGAACTGTAAGCACGGAGCCAAAGAAGCTTTATTATTGAGAGTTTTGAAAAACTTGGAAAACGATGAAAGAATTATCGGATGATAAACAAAACAGATACATGTATGACCATTCGGATGTTGTTCTAAACGGATATGGTAGCCACCACTTTCAGAAATATGACGTCATAGTTCTAAATAACCATATATGCCATATGGATAAATATCGTTTAAATTAAAGCTGTACAGTCCCTATTTCAACTGGTTATAACTCATGAATATGAATGAGTCACGTGTGAAGTAGTTTCAAATCGACGAACACCCCAAAAGTCGGTATATAAGCAGAAATCGATGCGTCAAATTTCACATCTTTATTTAGCCTCTGTACAGGTAACATCAATAAATATACGACTCCAGAATATATGTGATACAAAAATAGTTGCCCGGAGCGGGATTTGAACCAAAGCCTTGCACTTGTAAGTTTTGAAAGATGTACGCTGAACCACTAGACTACTGCTATTTATTGGTATGTTATAGCATTTTTAACACTAAATATGCATTACGTAATAACAGCGCCCACACAAACACATCAAGCGCTAAATAACAAGTCGATATTTGGTTGATTTGAGGCGAAGTAGTAGTTTCATATTGATAACATACTATATTACACCAGGCAATGTTAATTTACACGTGCGACAATATGGACTACATATTTATTGATCCATCTTTAGTTGTGTTCAAATATGTTAAGTTATTTTGCCTCATAATAAATAGTAGTTAGTATACTATTTTCTCATGTAGCGTTGTTGTTCAGTGGATAGAGCACCGGACTTGAAATCAGAAGGTCGAGTGTTCGAACCCCGAAAGAAGCTAACTTTTTATTCTGTAAAAATTACTGTTACCTGTGTATAGGTACGATGTGCACTGGTCGATGCATATACAGTAATGATTTCCTGCGCTATATTTGCTTGCTTAAATACCCGATTTCGACATGAGATGGTGAACATGAAGTTACAAATAAAGACACTCCTACAAAGATGAAATCGGTTGATATAGGGACTCTGTAGCTTTACAGATAATCACCTCAAACATGGCAAATGAATGCAAAATCAGATCATTGCAATGCATAATATACTGTAATATATATATACGTTCAATACTGTGTCTTTTCCATGGAAATTGTTTCCCTTATTACACATATGTTATTTGTTTCATTTAGTTTGAAGGGTTTAATTATTCATGTAGAGTATGCATTGACATATTTATTATGGTTTATACTTTTTATAATTTATAAAAATAATCATTTTCGTAAAAGGGGATAATAAGAAAGGTCTCTGCTCATTTAATTGACTGGTTCAAGCCTTCTTTGATATAAAGACTCTGGCAAAGTTTAGTAAATACCAGACAAAAATGAAGTAGCTAGGTATTTAGGAAAGTAAAATATAGTTTTTGCAGTAATCAAGGGCCATAAATCTGATATAACTATTCCGATCTAGCTGAAATTGTCAGAGCTTTTATTAATATGGAGGTAGTAAGTTTGGCAACGATCAAATACAAAATGAAGATTCAAGCGGTAACAACATATTGTTACCGCTTGAATCTTCATTTATATGTCAGTTTTCAGTAAAATAAGGGCCATAACTTTGGTGTTACTAATCCGATTTAACTGTATTTCAAATTTGTCCAAAATTTCATTGATATAAATACCCTGACAAAGTTTAGTAAAGATCAAATACAAAACTGATCATTTGTGATCATCAAGCCCAGTATTTGTGGCTTTAAAGTAGAATATCACTTAAGCCGGTGCCAGGAGGCGTGAGAGGTGTTGTACTTTGCACTAACTCTCATGAACAGACTCAATAAAACCGAATCTGCTATTTTTATCTCTTGTTTGTATTTCTTGCTTCCAAGGGATCCCTTTTTCAGTATGTATTGAAATTCACACTAGCGTTTGTTTAGTGCTGTGTGGCGGCCGTAAAATGTTGCCCCGACTACAAATCAGTAGTGTTATTACTTACTGATCCTTTGGGATCATCAAGTCCAGTCTTTGTGGTTTTTAAGTAGAATATCGCTTAAGCCGGTGCTAGGAGGCTTAAGAGGTGTTGCACTTTACATTACCTCTCATGAACAGACTCAATAAAACCGAGTCTGCTACATTTTTGTTGCTTACAAGTGATCCTCTTTTCAGTATTTATTATTTAACACTATAAATATGTGATGAATGATTTTTCAAATGTATCTATTTTAAATTTCTGGTTTTGCGAAAACAAAGTGTTCCCCGCCAGGACTTGAACATGAAACTCTTTTCTCGAACGAAACATCTTTCACTACAGCGATGGGTCCCAACAGCACAGAGTGTACAACTCAATGAAGTGTACATGTAAGGTCTCATGAGTGTGGCTACGAATCGTGAAGAGTAATTGAGGGGATAAGGGTTTTCTTGATTGAGTCATAGTAACACTGAGCTTGAAAACTAAAATAAATAAATAATAAAGATCGTACCTGCAGGAAACATACACTATTCAGATGTAACTAACAATCACAGACATGCTCATAATGTAAGATCAATTTGTATAAGCGATTGTTCTGTTGATAATGTCAGTATACCCACGTTTTTGGAAAAACAGAGTATATTAAAATCGCCTCCATTTGTCCGTCTATCTGTCTGTCCGTCCGTCCGTTACCATATATCCTCCTAAACCGCTGAACGGAATTCACCATATGATCACGGCGTACAAGAGCAACATTATTGTTGGCTCCGCACCAAGGGGCCCTCAGTGTGTGTGTGGGTGGGGTTGGGGGGATGGGGTGGGAGGGGATCAAAAGGTCAGATACACTAAAAATTCAATTAAACTGTCATCTTTCCATAAATTTGCATACAGCTTGGTTTATGTTTTATTGTATGGTGTTTTACGTCATTTTCAACACATGTAAGGTTATCTATGACGGTCGATGTTTTTGTGGTGGAGGCGGACCACCCACTTTTCTGGGTAGAACCAGTACCGTACACCTCCCGCCATCCGTAAGAATCGAAACTTTCTCACAAGTCGAGATCCCAGTGGGATTATGTAATCGTCTATGAAAGATAAACAACATATCAAACGATTTTATGATTTCGGACTCGAACGTCTGCACGGGGCCAAGAGTGGGTGGGTGGGGTCTTGTCATTTCTTTTGTAATTATGTCTCAAATGAAACGTTATGCTAATGAGATTACACTGTACATATGTTTCCTTCTATGTCATCGGTGGGGACTGGGGAAGGGGCATCAAATACACTAATAATTCAATTACAGTGTAATTTTTCCATACTTTTGCACATGAACTGGTATAATAGTCGCCTTTGACAGAGATACACTGCATGTCAAATATTTATTATTTAAAACGCGGACGTCTTCCCTGGTATTGGGGTGGAGGGGGTGGGTGCTGGGGGGTAACAGGAGATCTTTTTTTTGTTGTTGTTGTAAGTGGTGTCAAAAAGTCCAGTATTCACAAAATTCAATTGCAGTGTCATTTTTGTATTTGTTTTTTTGAAACTTGACAAAATTAATATACAAGTATACTCCTCTGAAACTACAAAGCATATCGAACAATTTCAGCGTCTCCACCTTAGAGGTGTGCCCAGGTGGGAGAGTTGGAACGGGTGTTAGTGGTGGGGTTGGGATTAGAGAGGTAAATTCGGTCAAATAAATGCTTTTCTTTCTCAGTGAAATGTCATGATTTTGGGAATATCAGTATATTTGCTCCTGGATCACCATGGGACTCTGGGATAAGGGTCAAAAGTTTAAATACACAAATACCCTAACCATTCATTATTAATATACAGTGTCATACATGTATACAACAAATCATAAATAGTACTATTTATGGTCTGAGTATCAAAGAACGATCAAAACAATTACATGTTAAATGGATACAGGGTTAAAGGGAATTGACCTGTGTGAAGAAAACTTGGGTATTTGCGATGGCGTGCCGTCGAATTCGATCTAGTTTACAATTGTTTATCTGAGATACAAAAAAGGTATTATTTATGGTACAGTTAAGATGTGTTTTATAAACGTATAGAAAATCCGGCTTAATATATTTGTATTGTAATTTGGGGAGAGTACCGCACCACGATTTAGTACCGTATAGTTACTTTGATCTGCTATAAAAACGTTTTATAGTAAAATTATATTCGAAGGGAGCATAATGAGTATCCAAGAAAAACAACAACAATATTATAAAGTAACAAATATAAATGGTGGTAGACCCCACGACCAACGCCGGATAGTGATATAATTTATTATCTACTAGTTCCGGCCAAACTGATAATTGATATGTTTCAACTGTTACTGAAGTACTATGATTTTGCGGCTACTGTCACGTGATCGAAGTTCTAAAACTAGATTTGTCTAAAAATAGATTGATTATGTTGTTACTGTGTTGCTTATTTTAAATAGCCAATAAAAATTACGTATAATTAAAATATAAAATACATTTAGATATAATTCAAAAGATGTTTGTTTATAATGTCTTTTGAAATATTCCATATGCTTTAATGTTTGTACTTCGTTGAGGTGGTGGTCTATCTCATAAATTTCATCCTGGCAGATGGTTACTTCGCTGGATGGGGTGTTTATGGTTGTGGATTTTCGGGGAACCGTCGTGAAGCTGGTGTTGTCCTGGGTAATTGTGTAGTGTTAATCCAGTTTTCTTTAGGCACTATCCGGAATTTCACTGGTTTTGATTCGAACTGTCGTGTTTATGGCTTTACCTTTTCTATGTTTTCATGTACCTCGTTTGTTTTACATGTAGTCTCGATCCGGTAGTGGATGGTGCTTGTATGCTTCTTTAAGTCTTTTCTCACGTTAGTTTAGGTATCTCGCAGATGGAGCACTGGAATATTGTGATGGTTGTGTTGTGTTTGGTTATAATATGTCGTGGTAGATTTGATAGTTGTAGTTGTAGTTGGCAGTAGTAGCATTATGTTAGCGTTTGTGAATTTTTGTTCTCTATTGGATGATTTTCAGTCCCATAGGTGTTTTAGTTTTAAGTTCTAGTATCCATGCCTATTCTGTTTTTAGTCTGGTGTTTGTGTTGTTGTTTGTTGTTTGAATGACAGTGACGTTAATATCGTCCGGTGTATGGTTTCCCGCCTAGAAGTTATTTTCCACGCGTATGTCAGCTAGGTGTCCACTTAATCTATCGTTGACTGCATTGCCTGTCCTAGATATTGGATGTGGCATTTTCTACAGGTGATGAGGTATATCGCATGTGTAGGATCCGTGAATGTGGTATTCTGTTAGTGCTTTGGTTCTTTTGAAATTTACTGTTGATAGTATGAATCGGCAAGTAACGCATTTTGATGTACATGGACCCGAACTCGGGTGGATTGTGAAATCTGTTCTGATGTTTGATTTGACCAGCAGTTGACGGATATTCATTGTTTGTTGTACACCAATGTGAATTTTGAGTTTGCGAATAGACTGAAGTCTGTAGCGCTTTCTAGGAATTTCTTGTTTTGTTTCATAATCAATCGTAGCCAAAGCTTGATTGCATAAGAGAGGAAGGGTAATTGAATTGCAGGATTTTTCGGACACATGGTTTCAATTAGTCTTCGTTGGCTTGTGTTAGAAGCGAAGTGTGCAGCAATATCTTTCGAGAAACTAAGCTGAGTTACAAGCTCACGTCGATGCTTTGCATGTTGAAGCTTAGAAGAAGACGTAGTTTCAAACAGGCTTGTGTTTGAAACATAGTTTGATACAGATCTGAAACAATATTTTGAAATATAGATTACTCATAAGATTTGAAGTTGATTAATTGTGGTGATTATGGTTAAAACCATTGTGGTTATTTGAGAATCATTGTTTGTGATCAAAGTTTGGAATCATTCATTGTATGCTTCAAACTGTTTTGTGCTGATTATATGATTTCAAAGAATCATTGTTTTGAACAAGTATGTTTAGTTTACAATTCATAAGGCAGGTAGCCTGACGAAAATTGTATATAATTTATCGAGCTGTATAGCTCAGAATCGTATGAAATAAATTTATAGTTAAACTGGGCTCAACTTTCATCAAGTCAAAACATTGTTACCTCAAGAAAGATCCCGTTTTAAAGTTCAAGAGCTAAATGAATTAAATATAAATAAGGTTAATTAAAGGTTACATCTTGACATCTATTGCAAGGAGTACTTTTTGTTTAGGGTATGAGGTGGTTCTATAATATTTTTTTGCTAACCAGAAGTCTTCTGTTGTGATACAGATTCTGCATATGCGGATTGGTTGGCTATACGGAATACTGTCCTTTTGGTGTTTATGATGGAAAGAGCTATAATGTACAGCTACAATTTAGGTATAAATTTGCATCTGTCGGTTTTGTATATAGACAGGTTGATAGTGTGCTGTTTACGTCTTTCCGTACGGTGACGTCTATGAAATGTATTTCTGTTTCGCTTACCTCAGCTCTTAATTTGATTGTTTTAGGCCATCGATGAAGGAATACAATTCCTGTAGTGGATGTGGCCAAATACTGAATATGTCGTCTATGTATCTCCACCAGATAAGTGGTTTAATGTAGCTACTGCATAGAAATCATCTTTCTAGTCTGTCCATGAATAATATGGCATAGTTTGGTGCGCATCGTGTTCCCATTGTGGTGCCTGATATTTGTTCTTAAAATGTTTCTTTGAATATGAAGCACGTTTTTTTGGGGATAAAGTGGAGGAATCTTAATATGATCAGTTTTTGGTTCTTTTATTTCCATGGTGTCGAGTGCTTCTTTTGTGGCTAGTATGCCTTCTCTATAAAGTATGTTACTATATATAGAGATATAACGTCGATTGTTGCTAGTATGGCTTCTTTTGGTACATGTTTCAGTTGTTCAATATTTCCTAGAAAATCGGCTCTGTCTTTTATAAAAGAGGGTTTAGTTTTCGCTAGTGGTTGTATATAATAGTCTACGTATTCAGATTTTCAGTAGGGCTGCCGCAAGCTGATACTATCGGTCTTCCCTGGTGGTTCTTGTGTATTTTTGGTAGAAGATAAAATATCTGGGTGCTCTATTGACCAGAGGCCAGTAGGGCGTATGCCATGGTCTTTTGTCCGTCTTCCGTCCGTTGTCCGTTAACCTTTTGATGTCAACACTCTAGGACATTCATTTTTCATCCGATCATTACCAGACTTTTCCAGATTATTTATATCAATGAAAGCTCGGAAGAGTTCAAAAGTCACTCAGATCAGATCAGTAAAACCGGAGTAATTGCCCTTGAATTAACGAAAATTGCTATATATTGTCTTGTCAACATACTAACGCCTCCATTTGTCATCCGATCTTTACAAATCTTTACCAGATTATTAATAGCAATGAAAGCTCGGAGGAGTTTGAAAAACCAGCCAGATCAGACCTGTAACACCGAAGTTATGGCCCTTCAATTATTGAAAAATGTGTAAACTTTTTGAGTTCATTCATTTGTCATCCGATCTTTAGCAAACTTCACCAGATCGTAAATATCAATAAAAGCCCGGACGAGTTCGAAAAGCAGCCAGATCGGACCAGTAACACCGGAGTTATTGCCATTGAATTAACGAAAATTGCTATATTTTGTCTTATCAACACTATAGCGCCTCAATTTTACATCATATATATACCAATCTTTGCCAGATTGTTGATATTGATAGAAGCTCGATCAAATTCGAAAGCCAGCCAGATCGGACCAATAATACCAAAGTTTTGGCCCTTGAATTATGGAAAAAAATGTTAACTTTTTGATGTCAATAATCCCAAACCTTCATTTTTCATCCGATCTTTATCAGATTGTTAATGTCAATGAAAGCTCGGACGAGTTCGAAAATCAACTAGGTCGGGCCAGTAACACCGGAGTTATTGCCATTGAATTAACGAAAATTGCTATATTTTCTCTTGGCAACACTCTAGCGCCTCAATGTTTCATCCTACCTTTACCAAACTTTGTCAGATTGTTGATTATTGATTAAAGCTCGGTCAAGTTTAAAAACCAGCCAGATCGGACCATTAACACCGAACTTGTGGCCCTTGAATTATAAAAAAATGTGTTAACTTTTTGATGTCAATAATCCAAAACCTTCATTTTCATCCGATCTTTACCAGATTGTTAATGTCAATGAAAGCTCGGACGAGTCCGAAAACCAGCCAGATCGGGCAAGTAATACCAAAGTTATGGCCTCTGAATTATCAAATAATGCATTTTTTTTATGTCAACGCTCTATCACCTTCGTTTTCATCCGATCTTTACCAGATTATAAATATTAAAGAAATTTCAGACGAGTTCGAAAACAAGCCAGATCGGACCAGTAACACCGAAGTTATTTTGCTTGAAATAACAAAAAATGCTATAATTTGTCATGTCAACATACTAGCGTCTACATTTTGCATCCTATCTTTACCAAATTTTGCCAGCTTTTTGATATTGATAGAAGCTCGATCGAATTCGAAAACCAGCCAGATCGAACCAATAATACCAAAGTTATGGCCCTTGAATTATCGAAAAATGTGTTAACTTTTTGATGTCAATAATCCAAAACCTCCATTTTTCATCCGATCTTTACCAGATTGTTAATGTCAATGAAAGCTCGGACGAGTTCGAAAACCAGCCAGATCGGGCCAGTTACACCGGAGTTATTGCCATTGAATTACGAAAATTGCTATATATTGTTTTGTCAACACTCTAGCACCTCCATTTTTCATCCGATCTTTACCAGTCTTTACCAGATTATTAATAGCAATGAAAGCTCGGAGGAGTTTGAAAAATCACTCAGATCGTACCAGTAAAACCGAAGTTATGGCCCTTGAAATATTGAAAAATGTGTTAACTCTTTGATGTCAACACTCTAGCACCTCGTCACCTTGTTCCGGTTGAATGATTTTTTGAGGAGTTATGGCCCTTTAAAGGTTTTAATATAGATAATTTCTATGGACTAGTTCTGCTGAACCTCAGGCCGGATTTCAACGAAACTTAGCAAGGATGATCAGTATCAATCCTAGTTGTGCATAGCATCACCGTGTTCCAGTTGAATGAGTTTTTGCGGAGTTATGGCTCTTTAAAGGTTTAATACACACATTTGGTCCGGACTAGTTCTGCTGAACCCCTGGCAGATTTCAACGAAACTTGGCAAGGATAATAAGTATCAAGCCTAGTTGTGCATATCATTGCCGTGTTCCTGTTGAATGATGTTTGGCGGAGTTATGATCCTTTAAATGTTTTAATACACTAACTTTATACAGACAAGTTCTCCTGAACCTATAGCTGGATTTCAACGAAACTTGGCAGGAACGATCAGTACCAAGCCTAGTTGCGCATGTCATTGCCATGTTCCGGTTTAATAATTTTTGACATAGTTATGGCCCCTTATACACAAACTTTATCCGGACTAGTTTCCCGAACCTCTGGCTGGATTTCAATGAAAAGGTTAATATCAAGCCTAGTTGCGCCTATCGTTGTCGTGTTCAGGTTGAATGATATTTGGTGGAGTTGTGGCTCTTTAAAATCTTTTTCAAAAATGAGATATAAGGTCCTATAGTACCAACAGCGTCCAAACGAAATGGCATCGTAGATCCGCACTGTACTACAAACAAGGAGCAACATTTAATTAATTATACAATGAAAAAAACAAAATACAACAGAAAGGGTGGTGATGACAGGGTTAGCGACTTGGAACGGTCAGAAAGAAATTTTCTAACAAAGTCCACATCCAGAGAAAATAACAAAAGAAACACCAAGCTGTTGTTGTAAAGCTATATAAAACACGAAATAAGAAATATCTCAGGATGTATCCAGAATTGTACTGAACAACAACAGCAGTTGCAGCCAAAGAGAAAACCAATCTAAGGTACGACCAGAAAACCCGAGGGACGAAAGCTCATGCACCTACCTCCCTTGGTCGGGGTTTCAGTAGGTGCAATCATAAAGTCCCAAGAGGTTGTCCAGTCATAGCACAAGGGAAAAGTGAGCGTAGTGACTTCATTGTAGAGGGGTCAATTACTAAACACGCAGTGCGTTGTAATACTAAAGGGTCGCACCCTTTTCTGACGAACTTCCTGATTAATTTTGTAAAGTGGTCAGGAAAAACGTCAGATCCCTTTAACTTACGATGTTTATAGACCACATCTCTATAAAATAAGGGATGTTATATTTCTAATCGCAGAAGAGTTTTAAAGTTGGTGTTGTACTTCTCCAGTAGGTTTTCGTTGCGGCGGTAGAATTTTGAGAAAGATCTACGTAGTCTATGGTAACGAAAACCCTGCTGAAGAAGTTTACTTGTAATAACTTGATTTCGATCATTGAAGTCCATAACATCATTACAAGCTCTAGTAAAACGAATGAGCTGAGAGATTTAAACCCCGTATGATGTAGCACGTGGTATATCCCCATCCAGGTGTGGATAGTTAACGATGTTAAAGTTGAAGTCATCTCTCTTATCATAGATTTGAGTATGTATGAAATGTTTGAGGGGGTTTGCAAGCGTCTGACCACAGCAGAGGGCCCAACTGACCTCAAAGGGTTCGCCTTCCCAGTTAGCGAGATCCCCCTGGGGAATCTTACCCCGAGTGTTTATTATGCATGTTACAGTATATTTTAACAGCTTATTATATGTGTATATCCTTAATACTGTACTCACACCAAGCTCACATTAGAGTAGGCGATTGTCTCTAAACAATGTATAGTGTACTCGGCTATATTATGTGTACCACTAATATGTGAGCTGTATCTGTATTAACCATACAGACTACCTTCCCCGTGTTTTAATCACGGAGGCAGTATAATACTTTAGATAAGTTATGTTAAAATCTCTTACAAAGTATTTTAACTAGGACAACAGTGTCTACTTTACCAGGAAAACAATATCCTGTATGCAAAAGATCTTTCGGAATAAAAATTCCTTCGTCAGCTGCCATAAAGAGGCACCGTTGTGTTACTTATATATTTGACTTATTAGTCCGTATACACGTATATCCACCCTTGTGAATTTTACCTGTGTATTCTCTACCAGTATGTGGTATCGTGTGTCACCGTGGTCTATGTATTGTTATATATATTCACTTCCAATCTTTACATGTATATGTTAGATCGTTTTCACACTAATTTAGTATCAAAGTACTAGAGGCTGGCATGTGCCGATCGAGTAGTGTATGCTGTTACAATCACCTACCGAACATTCTCTGTTTTCAGTGTATTGTAAGTTTGTTGCAATTTGTTGTATTGTAACAGTTACTGCGTGTTGTAATCGCTTTGAGTGTGTATGTTACTTTATTATAATTCTCCAGTTCATGATCTGGCGAGATTTTTGTGTAATCGTGTAGTCTCTTCGTGTAATAAATACACTAAGCTACACTCAATTGAGTAACACTAAGAGTCGATTCTAATGGTTCACCAAGCTCCAATATTCTCTACTTTATAATGTGAGAATTAGTCTCTTCGTGTAATAAATACACTAAGCTACACTCAATTGAGTAACACTAAGAGTCGATTCTAATGGTTCACCAAGCTCCAATATTCTCTACTTTATAATGTGAGAATTGGTCTTCAGACCATCACATTCACATGTAGTGAATTATGTGTGTGTATATACACTGTATATTGCGTGTTTGTTTACCGCTTAAATATACTTTTTGTTCGCAAGCAAATACGAGTTTGTTTACCGTTTCTATTGCTTGTATATCTGATTTCAATTTCACCAAGGGTTTAATTGATTTGCAGTGTGTGCTGGTCGAGTGAGAACTCAACTGATTTGGAAGTATCTATCTACAGTCTTATATAGAGTATTTAACATCTGTAATACATTAGTCCCGCGGTATTGCCTATCCACGCCTAATTACCACATGTAGAGGGTGTGAATTAGTTTAACTCGTGGTAATGATTTGTTGATAACCGTTGAGATACTTTCCTTTGTCGTGTAAATATCAAAGGTATCTATTTTATATCCCGTAATGAGCCACATGCCTGTTTTTTTTCCGTGTCCTAAGACTATTAGGACGCGTGTCCATAATATTATCATTGCATTATTATTTGTTATAAGTTTCTATCGAACATATATATTTATATTGACACTTCTACGTTAACTGTACGTAGTTTCATTTAGCACAATATGCGAATTGACACAATTGTTTTAATACAGTCTATGGTTTAGTAACATCTTTCAGTTTATAGCGTTTTCCCTTTATTCCGTAATTTTGACCGCAATGAAAAACTATATTTGCGCTTATATACTAATATTCTTTACTATGTTCCTCACATGTTAAGATTTTTGAATATATAATATGCGTCTGTATGTGACTGTATCTGTGAAGTTTACTTATGCAAACGATTCGGCTTTGTTATGTAAAAACGCACCATACCATTTGAAATATACTGATGAAACGTTATCATGTGTGCAGCGTGAGGTTACAGAGAAATATTTTGTTACCCTCTAGTAAATGTCATATTACTCTTTCTCATGTTTGTATTATTGTAGCTCTTCTATCAAAGTAAGTACCGCTACTGTTGCTTGCATTTAAGGTGAAGAGTATTCGAACAACCTGATTTTTATTTTTTCAAAAATCTTGTATACACTGTTACACTGTTGCAATAGATGTACCGCTAAGCTGTTGGTACTATATAACTTACTGTATTATATATTCGTTTTAATATTTGTTAACTATTTACGCATGCACAACTCGAGTAGTGTGTCCAGTAAGCGATTATAGACTGTGTTCCGTACACCCCCCCCCCCCACACACACACAAACAAACATCCTCCAGGTGTGGATAGGATAGTTAACGATGTTAAAGTTGAAGTCATCTCTCTTATCATAGATTTGAGTATGTATGAACATTAGAAATCGAGAGATGAAGATCGAGGAATGCTGCCTCAGTATCCGAATGTTGGCTTTATTCAACGTGAGTTCTGGTGGATAAATGTTAGTTACCATATGAGCAAAGAACGGATTATCAATACTGAGTATGTCATCTAGATACCGAGATGTATTATTAAACGCATCAATAATGTCTCTCTGGCTAGCAGGTGACAAACTCAGCATAAACTCTCTTTCATAGCAGTACAAAACCAAATATGCGACAAGTGGCGCACAGTTAGTACTCATAGGAATACCAACAACCTAACGGTAAACAGTTTTACTGTATCTTATAAAGATGCTATCGAGAAGGAAAGATAACGCTCTACAAACATCGGCACAAGTCCACAAATTATAATTGTCAATAGGGGCGTTTGTAAAGAAAGCCCTAACATTATTACAAGCTAGAAAGGTTATACCTTCTCTAGCAAATGTCTTCTGAATAAGCTGAAGCAACTTATCCTTGATTAGATTATGTGGTAGAGTAGTATATAGTGTGGAAAAGTCGTAGGTGCTTAGAGAAGAGGCATGAACATGGTTACACCGTAGTTTATCAAGGACTTCTCCAGAGTTTTTGATAGACCAAAACAGATTGATTCCTGAGTTTTCAAAAGCCTTTCTGCAATACTTAATAACATGTTTTTTAATCGCGGAGAGTCAGGCAGTCAATAGTTTTGATATATTGATCGTGGTACATGAACTTGAATTTGCAATAAAACGTGTTTTGTAGTTTGGGTATCCAGTACATTGTAGGGAGCCTAGTCTGCTTACTATTTACAGAAACCTTTATAGTCTCCATAAAGGTCACATGCTGGGAAACAATATCCTTCTCCAGCAAAGGTGTGGTTAGATAAGCAGGAATGCTCGCTAGCTCTGGAAACAATGCAGGAACAAACCTTTTCGGACTAGTTCTCCTCAACCACCATTCGGCTTTCAAAGAAACTTGGTTGCGTATATCATTGTCTTGTTCCGGTTGAATGATATTTGGTGGATATTTGGTAGAGTTATGGCTCTTTAACGGTTTTATAACATAATCTTTGTCCCTACTACTCCTGATTCCCTGCCTGGAATACCACTACCAAGCCTATATGCACATATCTTCGTCGTGTTCCAGTTGAAAATGATTTTTGGCGGATTTATGACCCTTTCTCCTGTAGGGGAGACATCTGTTTTTACTGAAAACAATCCCTAGAATTTAGTATGGGCACAACAATTACCTAAAATGGGTATTGACCGCTGTCACGTGGTAACCACACGCTCTCTTAAAAGTCCACGCATGATGTACCTAACTAAAACCTTATTTCTCGCTGAATAATACATGCATCTTGATACTGTTTGTAGCACCATGATTGAAAAATACTATTCTTTTAATAGGATGTATATTTCGTTAAAAATAAAATATATTTTGTCTGAATAAAACGAAGTTTGATAACTGCTTTCTTCAAAAAAAATAGCGTTTTATGTCATTTTTGCGCTGTTATAAACTCTAAGTTCCCGCTCATAACCTTTACCATTCCATTTTATTTGTTTTCTTTTATGTTTATGTTCTCGATTTCAGTTGGTTATGTCAGAAATGTGTATTTCCTTTTGGTAATAATTGAACCGATTTTACATAGCCCAATACGTCAGTGCCTTTTTGGAGCTTTTAAAAACCGCATTCGAAGCAACGGTTTGAACCCTTATTTTTTTGGTAAATACTTTGAACATTACACTTCTGATTATCTTAAATTGGCAAACAATCCTGTAATTTCCATTTTCAAAGCTTTGCATTTGAAACACAGAATTGTTTTATAATTAATTTAGATTTTAATACCCTTCCAACTTAAACATGGATGTTTTTGCCCGAAAAGTAACAGAAAAACATATGTAATGTTATTCTTATTTTTCTGTTACTATGAAGTATTTCATATTGGTATTTGTTTAGGAATCAGTGCGAAGGATGTATTTGACTCTGTGTGAAGTTTGAAAGAACAGTATGTGAATTTAATATGTTAAAAAATGAAACAAACATATTGTTTCGTTAAAACGCAAACAAACGATACTTTACTGTAGGGCGCTATCTGTAAATACGATGGTTTTCATTTTCATACATGTCTAATTCTTGAAAGTGTATTAGCTGAAAACAATATCCCATTGGACATCTATTCATGTTATCACATATAATGACGTTCACCTTTGACTTTGCGACATTTGAATCCAGTTCGGTATTCAACATTCGAACCCAGTTTGGGGTTCGACATTCGAACCAGTTTGGTATTCAACATTCAAACACAGTTCGATATTCAACATTCGAACCCTGTTTGGGGTTCGACATTCGAACCAGGTTCGGTATTCAACATTCAAAACCAGTTCTGGGCTCTACTTTTGAACTCAGTTAGGTATTCAACATTCGAACCCATTTTGGGGTTTGACATTCGAACACACCCGTCTATACAATTTCCGATGTCCGAATCAGAATTCCGTGGAAATATATCGAAAATCGCGTAAAATGTTCGGAAAATAAGCCGAATTCGGAAATATCGGAATATATGTAGGACTGCGGAATTGTTTCCGTGGACAATATTCGGACATTACATAATTTTTCGGCAAACGAGAACTTAGTCGATTTATCATTCGGAAAGTGCTTCAGTGAAAGGACTTTTTTTGATTCGAAAATGAATTTTTTTAACATCAGTCATTTTTTTTAGCATTATTTCGGAGAAACTTTTCCAACTGATTTTTTCTAATGAAACATTTGCGGTGACATCGATGTATTTTGCTCGTATATTTAACATTTTATTTAACTAGGATTCGTGATAGGTAATTTTTAACTTATAAATTGATATGCAACGTGTGCTTTGAATGGTGTTTTACATCGTTCTTAGCACATGTTAGGCCATATTTGACGGTCGATTTTTGTGGTAGTTAGATCTTTTGTTTTTTAAGACATAGAAATTCTACACTATAACAGGGTTTTTATATTATAATATAAACGCCCTGACTATACTATATGCAAATAAGCAATACAATTGTTTTTAATAAGTTCATTCTGTCTAACTCATACATAGCACGATCATGGTAATCACGCGCATTGGGTAATTCATACCACGGCCGTGGTAATCATACGCATTTGGTAATTCATAGCCCGGTCGTGGTAATAACACGCATTGGGTAATTCATACAACGGCCGTGGTAATCATACGCATTTGGTAATTCATAGCCCGGTCGTGATAATAACACGCATTGGGTAATTCATACAACGGCCGTGGTAATCATACGCATTTGGTAATTCATAGCCCGGTCGTGATAATCACACGCATTGGGTAATTCATACCACGGCTGAGGTAATCATACGCATTTGGTAATTCATAGCCCGGTCGTGGTAATCACACGCATTGGGTAATTCATAGCACGGTCGTGGTAATCACACGCATCGGGTAATTCATACAACGGCCGTGGTAATCATACGCATTTGGTTATTCATATCCGGGTCGTGGTAATCACACGGATTGGGTAATTCATAACACGGTCGTGGTAATCACAGGCATTGGGTAATGCATAGCCCGGTCGTGGTAATCACATGCATTGGGTAATTCATAGCGCGGTCGTGATAATCACACGCATTGGGTAATTCATAGAACGGTCGTGGTAATCACACGCATTTGGTAATTCATAGCCCGGTCGTGGTAATCACACGCATTGGTTAATTCATAGCCCGGTCGTGGTAATCACACGCAATGGGTAATTCATAGCCCGGTCGTGGTAATCAAACGCATTTGGTAATTCATAGCCCGGTCGTGGTAATCACACGCATTGGGTAATTCATAACCCGGTCGTGGTAATCACACGCATTGGGTAATTCATAGCACGACCGTGGTAATCACAAAGATTGGATAATTCATAGCCCGGACGTGGTAATCACACGCATTGGGTAATTCATAGCACGGTCGTGGTAATCACGCGCATTTGGTAATTCATAGCCCGGTCGTGGTAATCACACGCATTTGGTAATTCATAGCCCGGTCGTGGTAATCACACGCACTGGGTAATTCATAGCACGACCGTGGTAATCACAAAGATTGGGTAATTCATAGCCCGGTCGTGGTAATCACACGCATTGGGTAATTCATAGCCCGGTCGTGGTAATCACACGCATTGGGTAATTCATAGTACGACCGTGGTAATCACAAAGATTGGATAATTCATAGCCCGGTCGTGGTAATCACACGCATTGGGTAATTCATAGAACGACCGTGGTAATCACAAGGATTGGATAATTCATTGCACGGCCGTGGCAAGCACACGGATTGGGTATTTCATAGCACGATCGTGGTTATCGCACGCAGAGGGTAATTCATTGCACGATCGTGGTAATTATACGCATTGGGCAATACATACAACGGCCGTGGTAATCACACGCATTGAATAAGTCTTACCAACTATTTGGGTTACCGCTAGTCTACTGCAATATATTATTTTTATTTTTGTTCGCCAAAACATATTTTCATTCCAGAGCGGCGAAGTTGTTGCGAACACCACATGTATTAGCAGCAAAGTCGCTGCAAAGTCGTCAAAACCTATGCAGTTTCTATGTTCGACATAACATCGCCGCAATATTTTCAATCCAGATTTGTCATTTCTTTATTCCCAGTAACATCTCGACGAACTTGTTCATTCTGATAAGCCGTATATCTGCTCGCAAAAACATCACCTCTACCTTAAACTTTAGTATTTCCAGTTACATTAAATTACTAATAGTAAAACGTGCATATTATAAATTACGCATTACAACTTTAAAAAAGTAGTGTTAATGTAATACGACCACTTGAAAATGTTTTTAGTATCTCTACCTCTTTTTTCATGAAGCCTGACTTTTTCAGAGAAAGTTAAACTATTATGTCGCAAGAACACTTTTTTTTAAATACAAACTACTAACATTTACCTAATCGGCTGTAAAAAAATAAATCCAGCATAGCACAGAATAATTAAAAAATGTGTCCCAACTGCCAAATGCTATCAACATGCGCTTGAATATGGCAAGCCAGTTTAAAATATAGCCAGTTTTACAGATAGTGTGGTAGTATGAATTATACAGATAATGTGAATTATTATTGAAGAACTGTATTATGCGCAGTTCAATATTAATGCCTCTTTCATATATTATTATATTTAGACAACCGCTTCTAAGAAATTGGGGTTATATAGGAATCAACTTTTCAGTACGCCCGTCCGTCCGTCCATCCAACAAATCTTGCGTGCGCAATTCATCCTTTTGTTTCTTTCCGATTAAAATTAAACATTATATACGGAGTCTTATTTTTTGTAATTATGTCTCAAATGAAACGTATGATGATGGGATTACACTGTGTTGATTTGTTTCCTCCTACGTCACCGGTGGAGCCTGGGGGAAGGGGCATTAAATACACTAATAATTTTAATTACAGTGTCATTTTTCCATACTTTTGCACATTAATTGGTATAATAGTCGTCTATGAAAGAGATACACAGCATTTCAAATGATTTAGTATTTAAAACTGGGACGGCTTCTCTGGGGTTGGGGTTGAAAAGAGTGGGTGGTCGGGCGAGGGTAACAGGTGGTCAGTTATCTTTTAATTATGCCTCAAACGAACATTTTGATGAATGGATTACAGTGTATTGTAATATGTTTTTCTCCTGTATGTTGTGTTGTGGTGGTGGTGGAGGTGGGTAGGTGGGTGCGAGTGGGGTGGGTGGGGGGTCGGTCGGATGTTTTTTTAAGGTGCGTCATAGGTCCAATATACACAAAATACAATTGGAGTGGCATTTTTCTAAAAAAAAAGAAAAAATTGGCAAATATACAAGTATACTCCTCTAAAAATACAAAGCATAGCAAACAATTTCAGTGTTTCCACCTTAGATGTTTGCCGAGGTGGGGGGAGTGGGGCTGGGTGTTTTGGGATGAGGGTGGGGGTGTGGGGAGAGAGGTAAATTCGGTCAAATATCTATTTTCCTTTCTCAGTAAAATGTAATGATTTTGGGATATCAGTATAATTTGCTCCAGGGTCACAATGGGACTCTGGCATAGGAGTCAAAAGTTCTAATACACAAATACCCTAAACATGTTTTATTCATTTACAGTGTCATGCATGTATACAGAAAATCATAAATAGTACTGTTTCTGATCTGAGTATTAAAGAACGATCAAAACAATTATATGTAAAATGGATACAGGGTTAACGGGAATTTACCTGTGTGAGAAAACGTGGGTATTTGCGATGGCCCTGCATCAAATTAGTTCTAGTTTGGTTTGTTAATCATTTCGTTTTGATCTTTACAAAACTCTATCAGATTGTTGATATTAATGAAAGCTCGGGCAAGTTCGGAAGCCAAGCAGATCCAATTACGAAACCGGAGTAATGGCCCTTGATTTATTGAAAAGTGTTACATTTTTTGCCTTTTTAAATTTCTAGCTATTTTTATCTGGTCGTGTCAATTAAAGCTTGAACAAATCCAATTACCAGCTAAATTGTAGCAGAAACAGCGGAGTTTTGACCCTGGATTAATTGAAAATTGCTATTATTTGCTTTATTAACACTGTAGGTTCTTAATTTTTCATTCGATCTTTATTTACTTGTTTAGAATGTGAACATCAATAAAAGCTCGAAAACTTTGAATAACAGCGATATCTTAACAATCATCTCTAAAACCCGCATTAGTTTAAAATGCTAAACTTTACTTTGATACATGTAACACTCTCTAGAACTTTCATTTTTCGTTCGATCTTTACCAACCGAACTTGTTCAAATTCATGATAACATGTCGGATAAGTTTGAAAATCAGCCATATCTGAATATACCACATCCTCATCAGCCCTAATCACCTGTCATAAGAGCGTTCACAGGCCCTCAAATGTCTTCTTGTACCTCTGGTTTATGGTTTGTAAAATTTTGAATTAAAACACAAATATGCACAAACTGCGAGGCAAACAATTGATGCAGTCATGATAATCATAAACATGATTTTTGTTGTTTCCTTTTTGCAAAATAAATAAATACATATATTTAGCATTTTGATTGGACTTTAAATCTTTCCGAACTCGTTGTATGATTATTTATATAAATTGTCACAGTAAAATAAAGCTGTAATAAGCATTGCAGTGTTCTCCTTTCATGTGTGGACAGTTGTACACATACCTTATACGTTTTCATTTCAGTACAGTCGTTCAATGTACAAGGCAACGTTGTGACAGAGAAGGGAAGTAGTATAACATTAACCTGTAGTGTGGCAAATTGGGAAGCGAGTAAATCGGCCAGTATAGCTCGCAACGGAATACTTCTGACCCCATGTTACCCATCAGAATGTATACCAGCTGATAGTAGAAACACATACTCAACAGATGGCAGCAGTATCTTTGTGAATATAGCATCACTTACTAGAGGTGTGGATGATGGAACTTGGAGATGCTCTGCTGGTGGTGTTAGTATCAATCTGACACTCACTGTGTATAGTAAGTAGATTATGTTTTTGGTCAAGGTAGGGGGCGTCCGTGGCCGAGTGGTTAGAGTCTCTGATTTGAAATCATTTGTTCCTCACCACTGTGGGTTCGATCCCTCACGAGCCTAGACATCTTTATTTGAGGAAGCTATACCACTGGCTATAGAAACTTCGGTGATTCTTGGGTCTTTCTCCACCAATGGAAGCTGGAAAAGTAGCCTTATAACCTTAGCTGTGGTACGACTATAATATTCAATTTCAGTTCAATTTGGTCAAGGTATAATGGTTATTATTGATGTCAACTGAACATATTCCTATAGATTATGACAGTTATGTACGCGCCAGGTACATATGGAATCGTATACTAGTCGTATATCTGGCATTTAACATAAATAAACATAATATATATTTATGACTTTTTTATGGGTAAAATATCATGATTTTCATAACTGACTACTGTAACTCTGTAAACTAACTGTGAACTATTTTTGGTACACACACAAGCGCGAGTGTTGAACTTGCCGCTGTTAAGAAGTAAATCGACCTCCATAGAATAATGACTATCAAGTTAAACTGTTATGTTGAACAAGAAACGTCATAGCAAACTATCTATATTATGACGACAAGCGGCAATAAGAAGGAAAATGTGATATACATTTGTTTTAGTTGATTACATTGGAATTACAGCATGATGTGTGTTTTTTTGTTGGTGTAAAACTAATAGTGACTTCTATTATGAGGTGAACTTTGGTTCCTTGTTCCTAATTCGAATAAGGAACTAGTTCCTTATTCCTTATTCGAATAACGAATAAGGAACAATTTTCTATTTTTTATTAAAAATAAAGGCTACTATATATTTTAAGGCATATCGAGGCCAGATATAAAAAACACATCTTACAGCGAAAAACACCCGATGCGAATATAAAACACATAAGTTATCTAGCCCCAATTGCACGTCCAATTTTATTTTCAGAATTACGAAAGGAGTGTGAAAATTACTATTTATTTAGATAATCTGGCTATCGAAAAAGTGATTTGCAATGAACATCTTAACATAGAACAGGGATAAACTCCGAATAACGAATAAGGAACGAGGAACAAGTTCCCTTTTCCGTATTCGAAGTCGAATCAGGAAGGGAGTATTTATTGCAGATGTTTGCTTCATTTCGTATACCAGATGGTTTAGTGGCCAAAACACATTGAAAACACAATGTTTCAAGGTAATCTGCCGAAAAAAGGATGGACTTTAAAGGGCCGTGCCTTTTTCGAACTCATTTAAGGTCCAAAATGAAGAATTAGCGTAATACGATAACAAATTAACTTTTTTCATTACTTACATCGCAATGCTTTTCTACCAAGAAACGTCTAGAAACCATTTGTTTTAGGATGACCGGACCAAAATCAATCTGAACTTTAAAAGGATATGTACCCACAGAACTCATTTGAAAAGTCGAATAAGGAACTGGAGTATCATGAACACATTTTCTTGACTAGCTCACAAACAGTGAAGTCCACTTGCCAAGAAACATCAACAAATCTTTATTTACATCATTTGGGGAGCGAAAAAACTGATCTAAAATGACCATACATATATAGAACAGTGATAAGCCCCGAATAACGAATGAAGAACGAGGAACCAGTTACTTGTTCTGTTTTTGACGGCGAATAAGGAACAGGGGTATGTATTGCAGATGTTTGCTTCATTTCGTACAACAGATGGTTTAGTTGCCAAAAAACATTGAAAACACATTATTTCAAGGTATGGGCGTCCGTGGCCGAGTCGTGAGAATCTTTGACTTGAAATCACTTGCCCCTCACCGCTGTAGGTTCGATCCTTCAGAGGGCTAGGAATCTTTATGTGAGGAAGCTATCCGGCTGGCTGGCGGAACGTCGGTGGTTCTACCCAGGTGTCCGCCCGTGCACGAAAATTGCCCGGAGTGTCACCTGGGTTCTTCCTCCACCAATGGAAGCTGGAAATTCACCGTATGACCTTAACTGTTTTTTGCTACTATAAAATCCATTTAAATTCAATTTAGTTTTTTCAAGGTGATCCGCCAAAAAAGGATTGACTTTAAAGGGACGTGTCTTCTTTGAACTCATTTTAGCTCCAAATGAAGAATTCGCGTAATACGATAACAATTGTTTTTGTTTCATTACTTACATCGCAAATGCTTTTCTACCAAAAAACTTCGAGAAATCTTTTTTTCAAGATGACCGGACAAAATATCTAAACTTTACAGGGACATGTAGCCACAGAACGATGTCAAAACTCTCAATAAGTAACTTGAGGATCATGAAAAGATTTTTTTCTCCCTATTCATTGCTAAAGCAAGAAACATCAAGAACATATTTGGACCGCTCTTTCCTGCCCCCACCCATCCAACCCCGCACCCCGAATTTTAGACCTCAGGAAGATAAAAACCACAAACATTTTCAAAAGTTATAGTTATGGCGGCCATCTTGAATTTCAATTCGAACTGCTTTTCTTTCTGTATGACCCCTTTAAATCAATAGTATCCATGTGCTATTTGAGTTTAATTTACCGAGCGGTTTCAGAGAAAGTACTGCTAACGTCTTTTCAATTAGCTGTGTCAGACTATATATACAAACGTTCAAACCCGGGGCGGGGCCATTTCTGACGTCAGGTTCAAACATGACAAACATAATATTTTGGTTCCTATCGATCAGTTGTAAAAAAAATAATTCAAAATCTATTTTTTTTTAATATTTCGGCTATATTAAGTACTGGCAAGGTACTCCTTACTACAGAAGTATCCGTACATTTTATTTTGAGCAAAGTGTCAGCAGTTTCATTCTACAACGACGGACGACGGAACTGCTGGCCTTATGTGTATCTTTACATTAAAACCCAAAGGATAATACATGTCGATCTCAAAGTTAGCTCTACATTGAAAATCAAGCTCGACATTGAATGTCGATCTCAGAGATAGCTCTGCATGCATTTCAAAGCTCGACACTGAGTGTTGACTCGGAGCTAGTTATACATTCAAACCACAGCTGGATATTGAATGTTTATATCAGATCTAGCGATACATTCAACACCCAGCTCGATAATAAACGTTGATTTCAGCGCTAGCTCTGCATTCGGAACACAGCTTGACATTGAATGTCGATCTCAAATCTATAGCTATACATTCAAACCAGCTGAATATTGAAAATCGATCTCAGAGCTAGCTCTATATTAAAGAACCAGCTCGACATTGAATTGGCTGTCGATCTCAAATATACTATACTCTTAAACCCTGCTGGATATTGATTGGGGATTTCAAACCCAGATTGACAATAAATGTCGATATCGGACCTAGCTCTATGTATAGACCAAGGTCGATATTGACTGTCGATCTCAGGTCTAGCTCTACATTATACCCACCTCCTCGACATCGAATGTTGATACCGGAGCTAGCTCGTCATTCAATACTCAGCTCGACATTGAATGTCGATCTCAGAAATACTCTAAAAATTCAAACCCCAGTTGGAAAGGGAATTTCGACCTCAGAACTAGCTCTACATTCAAAACGCAGCTCTACATGTAATGTTGATCTTAGATATATAGCTATACGTTCAAAACAAACCAGATGAATATTGAAAGTCGATCTCAGAGCTAGCTATACATTCAAATCCAAGCTTTCTATTGAATGTCGCTCTCAAAGCTAGCTCTACATTAAAGAACCAGCTCGACATTGAATTCAATATCAGATATACTATACACTTAAAGCCTGAGCTAGCTATTCATTCAATACTAAGCTCGACATTGAATGTAGATCTCAGAGATAGCTAAAAATTCAACCCCAGCTGGAAAGTGAATGTCGATCTCAGAGCTAGCTCTTCATTACAAACCCAGCTCGACATTTAATGTCGATCTCAGAGCTAGCAATACAATCAAACCCCAACTCGATACTGAATGTTGTTCTCAGAGTTAGCTCTACATTCAAAACCCAGTTCGCGGTTCGACATTCGAACCCAGTTCCGCTACATGCAATATACGAGAGCCATATGCTTTGGTTTCAAAAGATTGGTAAATTGATTCATTATATAAGTCTATGTAAAACATGAGACCTCCGGTGAGAGGACAAATTTGCCCCTATGGTCAACAGTTGAACAAACTAGATAGATAACTATTAACTTATTCTAAATGCAAACTTGTTGACCTCTAGCTCTTGTACATTTAGAGAAGAAAATTTATCTATTTCATCAAATTTCAAATATTTTCCAACATGACTATATATATATAAAACCGTATACCTCTGGGTATGGCCATTTTGGACATCAGGGTCACAATATGAACAATTTTTTTGTTGTTATTTTTTCGCATACAACATTACATTAAAAAATACAATTAATACACAAATTTACACAGCACATAACAGTTAAATTGCATAACACTGTTTAGATAATATTAACTAAATTGTATGACTATATTGTAATAGGTGTAATAGGAAGGAAGGGAAAAAATGAGTATTAGAAGAGAATAATGTAAGATAATAGATAATGAGTTTGCTAGAGAGTATCGTTGGCCAGCCCACGTGTTGTTAAACCACCATCTTCATATTGTTTTATCATTTCTCTCCTTTTGACTTCATCTCTTTTTGAATTCCAAATGAATTGAAAACATTTTTGATTTAGTTCTTTTAGTATGCACTCTGGTGGATTTGGAATAGTTGAAAAAAGGTACGTTAATTTTGGAATAATAATAGATTTTAAAACAGTGATGTTTCCTATTGTTGATAGTTTACGCCTTTTCCATTGATCTATTCTATTGTAAAATTGTTTTAATCTATCTGAATAGTTAATTTCAAACATGTTCGCTGTGTTTGCATGAAAAGTTATGCCAAGTGCCTTTGCCGATTTGGATGTCCATTTTATATATTTGTTTCTACTATAAATTAAGTCATGTTGCGTTCTAAGTGTTCCTGCTCTTAATGTTACACTTTTGTTGAGATTTAATTTTAGGCCGGATATATGTTCAAACTTTTCAAAAACGTTTAGCATTGCGTTGTAACCTTTTTCAGACCCGTTTAGTAAAATAGTCGCGTCATCAGCAAACATTGTGTGTTTTATCTCTTGATCATTTACTTTTATACCTGCGATATCTGTATCGTTACGTATGGATATTGAAAGTATTTCTATTTCTAAATAAATGTATAAGGGGAAAGTGGGCAGCCTTGTCGTACACCTCTCCTCACATTAAAGAATTCTGACATGTAACCATTGTTTATAATATCACTTTTTGCATCACTGTAAAATAATTTGATCCATTGTATAAACATAGGACCAAAGTTAAACAATTCTAAAACTGAGTATATATAATCATGTCCAACACTGTCAAAAGCTTTTTCGAAGGCAGCAAAAATCAGTAGGCCAGGAAGCTCATTTTCTTCCAAATATTCAATAATATCGAACAGTAATCTTATATTTTCTCCTATGTAGCGTCCTTTAATAAAACCAGTCTGGCTATTATGAATTATCTTAAATAGAACTTTTTTTTAATCTATTTTCTATAACCTTTGTTGCTATTTTATAGTCAATGTTTAATAATGTTATTGGTCTCCAGTTCGAGATGCTAGTTAAGTCTTTGTTTCCTTTAGGTATTAAGTTTCCTTTAGGTATTAAGATTATTATCTGTTTCTGAAGTTCTGTTAATTTTTCATTTTCAAGCGAATAGTTTAATATATTTATAAGACTGTATTTTATTTCAGACCAAAATAATTTATAGAACTCAACAAAATCCCACTGAACCCGGACTTTTCCCATTTTTCATATATTTTATTGCGGTTTTACATTCTTCTTCGGTTATAATGCCTTCACAGTAAGCTTTGTCTTCATTTGATAATTTACAAACATTATTTTGAATAAAACTGAAATTCGGTTTTACTTGCTCTCTTTTTTGATAAAAGTTTTCAGAATATTGATGTTCTGCATTTAATATATTTTTCTGACCAGGAAATATGTGTCCATCTATGTTTAATCTGTTCATTTATTTTCTTTCTGTTTTTCAAGACTCCTGAGTAGTTTAACATTTTTTTCTCCACTTTCCAAATACTGTGCCTTTATTCTAGTTTTTATTCCATTTGACTTCTTTCCATAAAACTTTAATTCCTCTTTTTTTATTTGTTCTAAAATTTGGGTTTCGTTGAGTTCTGAATATTTGTGTTCTAACTCTTCAATTTCACTTTGAATTTGTTTACAGCTTTCATCCTCCAATTTTTTTGTTGCATATTGAATAGTGTTATTTCTGATAGTACCTTTGACCAGTTCCCATATAGTGTTTGGGTTTGCCTCTTTATTAAATTCTAAGGTCCCATTTATTCCATGTTTTATTTTATATGTTGATATTCATAATCGAGTAATAAACCAGGGGCGTAGCGTGACCAAAATCTCAATTACTCACGGGGGTGGGTGCGGGAGGTGGTTGTCCCCATCCCGCTGGTGGGGGTCCGGGGGCCAAACCCCGGGAAATTAAAAAAAAAATAAACGCTCGTACGTGACTTCTGGTGCATTTTTGGGTCAGCATGTACCCCTCTTAGGCTCACCTTTTTATTGCGTTTTTCGAGTTTTTCGAGTTTTTATTTTTTTGAGCCTTCGTTTGAAAAGTGAGAATGGCACACTACGCGCCTGTAAACTTAAGTTCAGTTTAAAGTATCCAGGACCCCTCGGTGTATCTTGCAATTGTATATTAATGCTAGATATTGAGTGATCAGATTTATAGTTACTTCGAATGTCTGCTCGAGTAATGCAATTCATAAAATTGCTTGAGATTAAAAAATAATCTAGTCGGCAGAAAACTGTCGGTCGTGTATTTGAAAGCCAAGTATATGTTTTTTTTGTAGGGTTAAACATTCTCCATACATCATCTAATTCATACGAGTCAGTCTTATGTAATAGTTTTGCGCGACATTTTTTATGCGTATCTATATTCCTCCCCCCCTTTTTATCCATAGTTGGGTCTAAGACTAAATAAAAATTGCCTCCTATAATAACATTTTTATCCCCATTATGTTGAAGGTGTGTTTCTATTTTATTAAATAAAACTGGGTCATCGTTATTCATTCCATAAACATTCATTAAAGTTATGTCTTTCCGGTTTATGTTTATATCACTTGCAAACAGCCTACCTATAACTATTTTCGTTGAATTTAAGATAATAACGTGTAAGTTTTTATCGAATAATACACCTATTTCCTCGCCTTTGTGCTTCGGCCGTTAAAATACGTATTTCCGTCCCATTCTTTTTCCCATAATTCTTTCAAATCTTCTTTAAAATGTGTTTCTTATAAAAAAACAAATATCGGCTCTGCTATCCTTAATCCACTGAAAAAGTTCGTTACGTTTTTAAATTTCATTGTTGGATGATACCATGGTTTGTACAAGACCCTCCGTACCAAACTTAAGGAAATATAAGAAGAAAGAGGATAACATATTAGTATTTAGAAGAAGCATGGTTGGTGTAATAGGATTTCTTTTCTTTTTTTTCTTTTACAAAGGATGATAATTGAATATATATATATATATAAACATAAAGCTGCACCTGCCAAAATATTCTGAAAAATCAATCTTCGTATCCAGCTTTACGGATTACCACAGGGGTAATTTAAATCATAAATAATATACGTATGCTACCTAGAAGAGTAACATATATTTTAGGATAACTCTTCACTATTATTTATTAAACAGCAGTTCCATAGTTGAAAATAGCAAGTTTATGTTTGAGACACATAATGCAGATATGTCAATATGCATCTTCATACTTGTAGAGCAAAGACAACCTGTTATAAATATGTATATACTATTAGATGTAGTGTCTTATATTTGTTGATCATTGCTAATATTGTATATGGACCTTTAATAGGGATCACAATCAGTGGCCTGTAGGCAACACACAACTTCATCAACAAAAACATTATAGATTGACAAACACGTCCATCAGCATATGATACACTCGTCAGTCACACTTTCTACTACTATTCCATTGCACTTCATCAATACTCTGTATCATAGTCACTTATATTAAGCTTATGTGTATAACAATGTACCTTCAATATAAGACATATACCAATCTCTTCACCCGGTATCTTGCTACAATGTTTTCACAAAACGCTTACTAAACTCTTAATCAAATAATCATGTATTGTAATTCATACATTTGCTCATGTATACCTTTTATTAGATAATACAAAATATGTTAAAATCACTTGAACCTATTTATATTAGTTTATCAAACCTATTACTGTAAATAAATCTGCCCTGAAATATTTAATAATTAGGACACACTATAGCTACATTTGAATGATCCAGTCATAATCAAATACAAATCCGTTATAATCGGGCTGTTAAAATGTTTGACCACGCACATGCCCATATTTAGATTTTGGTTACATTCACTTTGGCGTCTCATTTACTTGAGAACCAACTCGTATTTGTGTTACATTTCTAAAAACAGTGCCTTTGTGTATTATTCCTTGTACGAAGGACAAACATTGCACATCATTAATACACATGAGAGGCATCACAAGGAGGAATAAAGGCTATATACATACATACACATACAACAGTAATACACATGAGAGGCATCACAAGGAGGAATAAAGGCTATATACATACATACACATACAACAGTAATACACATGAGAGGCATCACAAGGAGGAATAAAGGCTATATACATACACACACATACAACAGTAATACACATGAGAGGCATCACAAGGAGGAATAAAGGCCATATACATACACACACATACAACAGTAATACACAAGAGAGGCATCACAAGGAGGAATAAAGGCTATATACATACATACACATACAACAGTAATACACATGAGAGGCATCACAAGGAGGAATAAAGGCTATATACATACATACACATACAACAGTAATACACATGAGAGGCATCACAAGGAGGAAAAAAGGCTATACACATACATACACATACAACAGTAATACACATGAGAGGCATCACAAGGAGGAATAAAGGCTATATACATACACACACATACAACAGTAATACACATGAGAGGCATCACAAGGAGGAATAAAGGCTATATACATACACACACATACAACAGTAATACACATGAGAGGCATCACAAGGAGGAATAAAGGAAATATATATACACACACATACAACAGTAATACACATTAGAGGCATCACAAGGAGGAATAAAGGCTATATACATACATACACATACAACAGTAATACACATGAGTGGCATCACAAGGAGGAATAAAGGAAATATACATACATATACATACAACAGTAATACACATGAGAGGCATCACAAGGAGGAATAAAGGCTATATACATACACACACATACAACAGTTATACACATGAGAGGCATCACAAGGAGAAAAAGACTATATACATACACACACATACAACAGTAATACACATGAGAGGCATCACAAGGAGGAATAAAGGCTGTATACATACACACACATACAACAGTAATACACATGAGAGTCATCACAAGGAGGAATAAAGGCTATATACATACACACACATACAACAGTAATACACATGAGAGGCATCACAAGGAGGAATAAAGGCTATATACATACACACACATACAACAGTAATACACATGAGAGGCATCACAAGGAGGAATAAAGGCTATATACATACATACACATACAACAGTAATACACATGAGAGGCATCACAAGGAGGAATAAAGGCTATATACATACACACACATACAACAGTAATACACATGAGAGGCATCACAAGGAGGAATAAAGGCTATATACATACATACACATACAACAGTAATACACATGAGAGGCATCACAAGGAGGAATAAAGGCTATATACATACACACACATACAACAGTAATACACATGAGAGTCATTACAAGGAGGAATAAAGGCTATATACATACACACACATACAACAGTAATACACATGAGAGGCATCACAAGGAGGAATAAAGGCTATATACATACACACACATACAACAGTAATACACATGAGAGGCATCACAAGGAGGAATAAAGGCTATATACATACACACACATACAACAGTAATACACATGAGAGGCATCACAAGGAGGAATAAAGGCTATATACATACATACACATACACATACAACAGTAATACACACGAGAGGCATCACAAGGAGGAATAAAGGCTATATACATACACACACATACAACAGTAATACACATGAGAGGCATCACAAGGAGGAATAAAGGCTATATACATACACACACATACAACAGTAATACACATGAGAGGCATCACAAGGAGGAATAAAGGCTATATACTACACACACATACAACAGTAATACACATGAGAGGCATCACAAGGAGGAATAAAGGCTATATACATACACACACATACAACAGTAATACACATGAGAGGCATCACAAGGAGGAATAAAGGCTATACACATACATACACATACAACAGTTATACACATGAGAGGCATCACAAGGAGGAATAAAGGCTATATACATACACACACATACAACAGTAATACACATGAGAGGCATCACAAGGAGGAATAAAGGTTATATACATACACACACATACAACAGTAATACACATGAGAGGCATCACATGGAGGAATAAAGGCTATATACATACACACACATACAACAGTAATACACATGAGAGGCTTCACAAGGAGGAATAAAGGCTATATACATACACACACATACAACAGTAATACACATGAGAGGCATCACAAGGAGGAATAAAGGCTATATACATACACACACATACAACAGTAATACACATGAGAGGCATCACAAGGAGGAATAAAGGCTATATATATACACACACATACAACAGTAATACACATGAGAGGCATCACAAGGAGGAATAAAGGCTATATACATGCACACACATACAACAGTAATACACATGAGAGGCATCACAAGGGGGAATAAAGGCTATATACTTACACACACATACAACAGTAATACACATGAGAGGCATCACAAGGAGGAATAAAGGCTATATACATACACACACATACAACAGTAATACACATGAGAGGCATCACAAGGAGGAATAAAGGCTATATACATACACACACATACAACAGTAATACACATGAGAGGCATCACAAGGAGGAATAAAGGCTATATACATACATACACATACAACAGTAATACACATGAGAGGCATCACAAGGAGGAATAAAGGCTATATACATACACACACATACAACAGTAATACACATTAGAGGCATCACAAGGAGGAATAAAGGCTATATACATACACACACATACAACATTATTACACACGAGAGGCATCACAAGGAGGAATAAAGGCTATATACATACACACACATACAACAGTAATACACATGAGAGGCATCACAAGGAGGAATAAAGGCTATATACATACACACACATACAACAGTAATACACATGAGAGGCATCACAAGGAGGAATAAAGGCTATATACATACACATACACATACAACAGTAATACACATGAGAGGCATCACAAGGAGGAATAAAGGCTATATACATACACACACATACAACAGTAATACACATGAGAGGCATCACAAGGAGGAATAAAGGCTATATACATACATACACAAACACATACAACAGTAATACACATGAGAGGCATCACAAGGAGGAATAAAGGCTATATGCATACACACACATACAACAGTAATACACATGAGAGGCATCACAAGGAGGAATAAAGGTTACATACATACACATACACATTAAACAGTAATACACATGAGAGGCATCACACGGAGGAATAAAGGCTATATACATACACACACATACAACAGTAATACACATGAGAGGCATCACAAGGAGGAATAAAGGCTATATACATACACACACATACAACAGTAATACACATGAGAGGCATCACAAGGAGGAATAAAGGCTATATACATACACACACATACAACAGTATATACACATGAGAGGCATCACAAGGAGGAATAAAGGCTATATACATACACACACATACAACAGTAATACACATGAGAGGCATCACAAGGAGGAATAAAGGCTATATACATACACACACATACAACAGTAATACACATGAGAGGCATCACAAGGAGGAATAAAGGCTATATACATACACACACATACAACAGTAATACACATGAGAGGCATCACAAGGAGGAATAAAGGCTATATACATACACACACATACAACAGTAATACACATGAGAGGCTTCACAAGGAGGAATAAAGGCTATATACATACACACACATACAACAGTAATACACATGAGAGGCATCACAAGGAGGAATAAAGGCTATATACATACACACACATACAACAGTAATACACATGAGAGGCATCACAAGGAGGAATAAAGGCTATATACATACACACACATACAACAGTAATACACATGAGAGGCATCACAAGGAGGAATAAAGGCTATATACATACACACACATACAACAGTAATACACATGAGAGGCATCACAAGGGGGAATAAAGGAAATTGACATACACACACATACAACAGTAATACACATGAGAGGCATCACAAGGGGGAATAAAGGAAATATACATACATACACATACAACAGTAATACACATGAGAGGCATCACAAGGAGGAATAAAGGCTATATACATACACACACATACAACAGTAATACACATGAGAGGCATCACAAGGAGGAATAAAGGCTATATACATACATACACATACAACAGTAATACACATGAGAGGCATCACAAGGAGGAATAAAGGCTATATACATACACACACATACAACAGTAATACACATGAGAGGCATCACAAGGAGGAATAAAGGCTATATACATACATACACATACAACAGTAATACACATGAGAGGCATCACAAGGAGTAATAAAGGCTATATACATACATACACACACATACAACAGTAATACACATGAGAGGCATCACAAGGGGAATAAAGGAAATATACATACATACACATACAACAGTAATACACATGAGAGGCATCACAAGGAGGAATAAAGGCTATATACATACACACACATACAACAGTAATACACATGAGAGGCATCACAAGGAGTAATAAAGGCTATATACATACATACACATACAACAGTAATACACATGAGAGGCTTCACAAGGAGGAATAAAGGCTATACACATACATACACATACAACAGTAATACACATGAGAGGCATCACAAGGAGGAATAAAGGCTATATACATACACACACATACAACAGTAATACACATGAGAGGCATCACAAGAGGAATAAAGGCTATATACATACATACACATACACATACAACAGTAATACACATGAGAGGCATCACAAGGGGGAATAAAGGAAATATACATACATACACATACAACAGTAATACACATGAGAGGCATCACAAGGAGGAATAAAGGCTATATATATACACACACATACAACAGTAATACACATGAGAGGCATCACAAGGAGGAATAAAGGCTATATACATACATACACATACAACAGTAATACACATGAGAGGCATCACAAGGAGTAATAAAGGCTATATACATACATACACATACACATACAACAGTAATACACATGAGAGGCATCACAAGGAGGAATAAAGGCTATATACATACACACACATACAACAGTAATACACATGAGAGGCATCACAAGGAGGAATAAAGGCTATATACATACACACACATACAACAGTAATACACATGAGAGGCATCACAAGGAGGAATAAAGGCTATATACATACACACACATACAACAGTAATACACAAGAGAGGCATCACAAGGAGGAATAAAGGCTATATACATACACACACATACAACAGTAATACACAAGAGAGGCATCACAAGGAGGAATAAAGGCTATAGACATACACACAAATACAACAGTAATACACATGAGAGGCATCACAAGGAGGAATAAAGGCTATATACATACATACACATACAACAGTTATACACATGAGAGGTATCACAAGGGGGAATAAAGGAAATATACATACATACACATACAACAGTAATACACATGAGAGGCATCACAAGGAGGAATAAAGGCTATATACATACACACACATACAACAGTAATACACATGAGAGGCATCACAAGGAGGAATAAAGGCTATATACATACATACACATACAACAGTAATACACATGAGAGGCATCACAAGGAGGAATAAAGGCTATATACATACATACACATACACATACAACAGTAATACACATGAGAGGCATCACAAGGAGGAATAAAGGCTATATACATACACACACATACAACAGTAATACACATGAGAGGCATCAAAAGGAGGAATAAAGGCTATATACATACACACACATACAACAGTAATACACATTAGAGGCATCACAAGGAGGAATAAAGGCTATATACATACATACACATACAACAGTAATACACCTGAGAGGCATCACAAGCAGGAATAAAGGCTATATATATACACACACATACAACAGTAATACACATGAGAGGCATCACAAGGAGGAATAAAGGCTATATACATACATACACATACAACAGTAATACACATGAGAGGCATCACAAGGAGGAATAAAGGCTATATACATACACACACATACAACAGTACACATGAGAGGCATCACAAGGAGGAATAAAGGCTATATACATACACACACATACAACAGTAATACACATGAGAGGCATCACAAGGAGGAATAAAGGCTATATACATACATACACATACACATACAACAGTAATACACATGAGAGGCATTACAAGGAGGAATAAAGGCTATATACATACACACACATACAACAGTAATACACATGAGAGGCATCACAAGGAGGAATAAAGGCTATATACATACACACACATACAACAGTAATACACATGAGAGGCATCACAAGGAGGAATAAAGGCTATATACATACACACACACACAACAGTAATATACATGAGAGGCATCACAATGAGGAATAAAGGCTATATACATACACACACATACAACAGTAATACACATGAGAGGCATCACAAGGAGGAAAAAGGCTATACACATACATACACATACAACAGTAATACACATGAGAGCATCACAAGGAGGAATAAAGGCTATATGCATACACACACATACAACAGTAATTCACATGAGAGGCATCACAAGGAGGAATAAAGGCTATATACATACACACACATACAACAGTAATACACATGAGAGGCATCACAAGGAGGAATAAAGGCTATATACATACACACACATACAACAGTAATACACATGAGAGGCATCACAAGGAGAATAAAGGCTATACATACATACACATACACATACAACAGTAATACACATTAGAGGCATCACAAGGAGGAATAAAGGCTATATACATACAGCACACATACACCAGTAATACACATGAGAGGCATCACAAGGAGGAATAAAGCTATATACATACATACACATACACATACAACAGTAATACACATGAGAGGCATCACAAGAGGAATAAAGGCTATATACATACACACACATACAACAGTAATACACATGAGAGGCATCACAAGGAGGAATAAAGGCTATATACATACACACACATACAACAGTAATACACATGAGAGGCATCACAAGGAGGAATAAAGGCTATATACATACACACACATACAACAGTAATACACATGAGAGGCATCACAAGGAGGAAAAAAGGCTATACACATACATACACATACAACAGTAATACACATGAGAGGCATCACAAGGAGGAATAAAGGCTATATACATACACACACATACAACAGTAATACACATGAGAGGCTTCACAAGGAGGAATAAAGGCTATATATATACATACACATACACATACAACAGTAATACACATGAGAGGCATCACAAGGAGGAATAAAGGCTATATACATACACACACATATAACAGTAATACACATGAGAGGCTTCACAAGGAGGAATAAAGGCTATATACATACACACACATACAACAGTAATACACATGAGAGACATCACAAGGAGTAATAAAGGCAATATACATACACACACATACAACAGTAATACACATGAGAGGCATCACAAGGAGGAATAAAGGCTATATACATATACACACATACAACAGTAATACACATGAGAGTCATCACAAGGAGGAATAAAGGCTATATACATACACACACATACAACAGTAATACACATGAGAGGCATCACAAGGAGGAATAAAGGCTATATACATATACACACATACAACAGTAATACACATGAGAGTCATCACAAGGAGGAATAAAGGCTATATACATACACACACATACAACAGTAATACACATGAGAGGCATCACAAGGGGGAATAAAGGAAATATACATACACACATACAACAGTAATACACATGAGAGGCATCACAAGGGGGAATAAAGGAAATATACATACATACACATACAACAGTAATACACATGAGAGGCATCACAAGGAGGAATAAAGGCTATATACATACACACACATACAACAGTAATACACATGAGAGGCATCACAAGGAGGAATAAAGGCTATATACATACATACACATACAACAGTAATACACATGAGAGGCATCACAAGGAGTAATAAAGGCTATATACATACATACACATACACATACAACAGTAATACACATGAGAGGCATCAGAAGGAGGAATAAAGGCTATATACATACACACACATACAACAGTAATACACATGAGAGGCATCACAAGGAGGAATAAAGGCTATATACATACACACACATACAACAGTAATACACATGAGAGGCATCACAAGGAGGAATAAAGGCTATATACATACACACACATACAACAGTAATACACAAGAGAGGCATCACAAGGAGGAATAAAGGCTATATACATACACACACATACAACAGTAATACACAAGAGAGGCATCACAAGGAGGAATAAAGGCTATAGACATACACACAAATACAACAGTAATACACATGAGAGGCATCACAAGGAGGAATAAAGGCTATATACATACATACACATACACATACAACAGTAATACACATTAGAGGCATCACAAGGAGGAATAAAGGCTATATACATACACACACATACACCAGTAATACACATGAGAGGCATCACAAGGAGGAATAAAGGCTATATACATACATACACATACACATACAACAGTAATACACATGAGAGGCATCACAAGGAGGAATAAAGGCTATATACATACACACACATACAACAGTAATACACATGAGAGGCATCACAAGGAGGAATAAAGGCTATATACATACACACACATACAACAGTAATACACATGAGAGGCATCACAAGGAGGAATAAAGGCTATATACATACACACACATACAACAGTAATACACATGAGAGGCATCACAAGGAGGAAAAAAGGCTATACACATACATACACATACAACAGTAATACACATGAGAGGCATCACAAGGAGGAATAAAGGCTATATACATACACACACATACAACAGTAATACACATGAGAGGCTTCACAAGGAGGAATAAAGGCTATATATATACATACACATACACATACAACAGTAATACACATGAGAGGCATCACAAGGAGGAATAAAGGCTATATACATACACACACATATAACAGTAATACACATGAGAGGCTTCACAAGGAGGAATAAAGGCTATATACATACACACACATACAACAGTAATACACATGAGAGACATCACAAGGAGTAATAAAGGCAATATACATACACACACATACAACAGTAATACACATGAGAGGCATCACAAGGAGGAATAAAGGCTATATACATATACACACATACAACAGTAATACACATGAGAGTCATCACAAGGAGGAATAAAGGCTATATACATACACACACATACAACAGTAATACACATGAGAGGCATCACAAGGAGGAATAAAGGCTATATACATATACACACATACAACAGTAATACACATGAGAGTCATCACAAGGAGGAATAAAGGCTATATACATACACACACATACAACAGTAATACACATGAGAGGCATCACAAGGGGGAATAAAGGAAATATACATACACACATACAACAGTAATACACATGAGAGGCATCACAAGGGGGAATAAAGGAAATATACATACATACACATACAACAGTAATACACATGAGAGGCATCACAAGGAGGAATAAAGGCTATATACATACACACACATACAACAGTAATACACATGAGAGGCATCACAAGGAGGAATAAAGGCTATATACATACATACACATACAACAGTAATACACATGAGAGGCATCACAAGGAGTAATAAAGGCTATATACATACATACACATACACATACAACAGTAATACACATGAGAGGCATCAGAAGGAGGAATAAAGGCTATATACATACACACACATACAACAGTAATACACATGAGAGGCATCACAAGGAGGAATAAAGGCTATATACATACACACACATACAACAGTAATACACATGAGAGGCATCACAAGGAGGAATAAAGGCTATATACATACACACACATACAACAGTAATACACAAGAGAGGCATCACAAGGAGGAATAAAGGCTATATACATACACACACATACAACAGTAATACACAAGAGAGGCATCACAAGGAGGAATAAAGGCTATAGACATACACACAAATACAACAGTAATACACATGAGAGGCATCACAAGGAGGAATAAAGGCTATATACATACATACACATACAACAGTTATACACATGAGAGGTATCACAAGGGGGAATAAAGGAAATATACATACATACACATACAACAGTAATACACATGAGAGGCATCACAAGGAGGAATAAAGGCTATATACATACACACACATACAACAGTAATACACATGAGAGGCATCACAAGGAGGAATAAAGGCTATATACATACATACACATACAACAGTAATACACATGAGAGGCATCACAAGGAGTAATAAAGGTTATATACATACACACACATACAACAGTAATACACATGAGAGGCATCACAAGGAGGAATAAAGGCTATATATATACATACACATACAACAGTAATACACATGAGAGGCATCACAAGGAGGAATAAAGGCTATATACATACATACACATACACATACAACAGTAATACACATGAGAGGCATCACAAGGAGGAATAAAGGCTATATACATACACACACATACAACAGTAATACACATGAGAGGCATCACAAGGAGGAATAAAGGCTATATACATACACACACATACAACAGTAATACACATTAGAGGCATCACAAGGAGGAATAAAGGCTATATACATACATACACATACAACAGTAATACACATGAGAGGCATCACAAGGAGGAATAAAGGCTATATATATACACACACATACAACAGTAATACACATGAGAGGCATCACAAGGAGGAATAAAGGCTATATACATACATACACATACAACAGTAATACACATGAGAGGCATCACAAGGAGGAATAAAGGCTATATACATACACACACATACAACAGTAAAACACATGAGAGGCATCACAAGGAGGAATAAAGGCTATATACATACACACACATACAACAGTAATACACATGAGAGGCATCACAAGGAGGAATAAAGGCTATATACATACACACACATACAACAGTAATACACAAGAGAGGCATCGCAAGGAGGAATAAAGGCTATATACATACACACACATACAACAGTAATACACAAGAGAGGCATCACAAGGAGGAATAAAGGCTATATACATACATACACATACAACAGTAATACACATGAGAGGCATCACAAGGGGGAATAAAGGAAATATACATACATACACATACAACAGTAATACACATGAGAGGCATCACAAGGAGGAATAAAGGCTATATACATACACACCCATACAACAGTAATACACTTGAGAGGCATCACAAGGAGGAATAAAGGCTATATACATACATACACATACAACAGTTATACACATGAGAGGCATCACAAGGAGGAATAAAGGCTATATACATACATACACATACAACAGTAATACACATGAGATGCATCACAAGGAGGAATAAAGGCTATATACATACACACACATACAACAGTAATACACATGAGAGGCATCACAAGGAGGAATAAAGGCTATATACATATATACACATACAACAGTAATGCACATGAGAGGCATCACAAGGAGTAATAAAGGCTATATACATACATACACATACACATACAACAGTAATACACATGAGAGGCATCACAAGGAGGAATAAAGGCTATATACATACACACATATACAACAGTAATACACATGAGGGGCATTACAAGGAGGAATAAAGGCTATATACATACACACACATACAACAGTAATACACATTAGAGGCATCACAAGGAGGAATAAAGGCTATATACATACATACACATACAACAGTAATACACATGAGAGGCATCACAAGGAGGAATAAAGGCTATATACATACACACACATACAACAGTAATACACATGAGAGGCATCACAAGGAGGAATAAAGGCTATATACATACAAACACATACAACAGTAATACACATGAGAGGCATCACAAGGAGGAATAAAGGCTATATACCTACACACACATACAACAGTAATACACATGAGAGGCATCACAAGGAGGAATAAAGGCTATATACATACACACACATACAACAGTAATACACAAGAGAGGCATCACAAGGAGGAATAAAGGCTATATACATACACACACATACAACAGTAATACACAAGAGAGGCATCACAAGGAGGAATAAAGGCTATATACATACATACACATACAACAGTAATACACATGAGAGGCATCACAAGGAGGAATAAAGGATATATACATACACACACATACAACTGTAATACACATGAGAGGCATCACAAGGAGGAATAAAGGCTATATACATACACACACATACAACAGTAATACACATGAGAAGCTTCACAAGGAGGAATAAAGGCTATATACATACACACACATACAACAGTAATACACATGAGAGGCATCACAAGGAGGAATAAAGGCTATATACATACACACACATACAACAATAATACACATGAGAGGCATCACAAGGAGGAATAAAGGCTATATACATACACACACATACAACAGTAATACACATGAGAGGCATCACAAGGAGGAATAAAGGCTTTATACATACACACACATACAACAGTAATACACATGAGAGGCATCACAAGGGGGAATAAAGGAAATATACATACACACACATACAACAGTAATACACATGAGAGGCATCACAAGGGGGAATAAAGGAAATATACATACATACACATACAACAGTAATACACATGAGAGGCATCACAAGGAGGAATAAAGGCTATATACATACACACACATACAACAGTAATACACATGAGAGGCATCACAAGGAGGAATAAAGGCTATATACATACATACACATACAACAGTTATACACATGAGAGGCATCACAAGGGGGAATAAAGGAAATATACATACATACACATACAACAGTAATACACATGAGAGGCATCACAAGGAGGAATAAAGGCTATATACATACACACACATACAACAGTAATACACATGAGAGGCATCACAAGGAGGTATAAAGGCTATATACATACACACACATACAACAGTAATACACATGAGAGGCATCACAAGGAGGAATAAAGGCTATATACATACACACACATACAACAGTAATACACATGAGAGGCATCACAAGGAGGAATAAAGGTTATATACATACACACACATACAACAGTAATACACATGAGAGGCATCACAAGGAGGAATAAAGGCTATATATATACATACACATACACATACAACAGTAATACACATGAGAGGCATCACAAGGAGGAATAAAGGCTATATACATACACACACATACAACAGTACTACACATGAGAGGCATCACAAGGAGGAATAAAGGCTATATACATACACACACATACAACAGTAATACACATTAGAGGCATCACAAGGAGGAATAAAGGCTATATACATACATACACATACAACAGTAATACACATGAGAGGCATCACAAGGAGGAATAAAGGCTATATACATACACACACATACAACAGTAATACACATGAGAGGCATCACAAGGAGGAATAAAGGCTATATACATACACACACATACAACAGTAATACACATGAGAGGCATCACAAGGAGGAATAAAGGCTATATACATACACACACATACAACAGTAATACACATGAGAGGCATCACAAGGAGGAATAAAGGCTATATACATACACACACATACAACAGTAATACACAAGAGAGGCATCACAAGGAGGAATAAAGGCTATATACATACACACACATACAACAGTAATACACATGAGAGGCATCACAAGGAGGAATAAAGGCTATATACATACACACACATACAACAGTAATACACATGAGAGGCATCACAAGGAGTAATAAAGGCTATATACATACACACACATACAACAGTAATACACAAGAGAGGCATCACAAGGAGGAATAAAGGCTATATACATACACACACATACAACAGTAATACACAAGAGAGGCATCACAAGGAGGAATAAAGGCTATATACATACATACACATACAACAGTAATACACATGAGAGGCATCACAAGGAGGAATAAAGGCTATATACATACACACACATACAACAGTAATACACATGAGAGGCATCACAAGGAGGAATAAAGGCTATATACATACACACACATACAACAGTAATACACATGAGAGGCATCACAAGGAGGAAAAAAGGCTATACACATACATACACATACAACAGTAATACACATGAGAGGCATCACAAGGAGGAATAAAGGCTATATACATACACACACATACAACAGTAATACACATGAGAGGCTTCACAAGGAGGAATAAAGGCTATATATATACATACACATACACATACAACAGTAATACACATGAGAGGCATCACAAGGAGGAATAAAGGCTATATACATACACACACATACAACAGTAATATACATGAGAGGCTTCACAAGGAGGAATAAAGGCTATATACATACACACACATACAACAGTAATACACATGAGAGGCATCACAAGGAGTAATAAAGGCTATATACATACACACACATACAACAGTAATACACATGAGAGGCATCACAAGGAGGAATAAAGGCTATATACATATACACACATACAACAGTAATACACATGAGAGTCATCACAAGGAGGAATAAAGGCTATATACATACACACACATACAACAGTAATACACATGAGAGGCATCACAAGGAGGAATAAAGGCTATATACATATACACACATACAACAGTAATACACATGAGAGTCATCACAAGGAGGAATAAAGGCTATATACATACACACACATACAACAGTAATACACATGAGAGGCATCACAAGGGGGAATAAAGGAAATATACATACACACACATACAACAGTAATACACATGAGAGGCATCACAAGGGGGAATAAAGGAAATATACATACATACACATACAACAGTAATACACATGAGAGGCATCACAAGGAGGAATAAAGGCTATATACATACACACACATACAACAGTAATACACATGAGAGGCATCACAAGGAGGAATAAAGGCTATATACATACATACACATACAACAGTAATACACATGAGAGGCATCACAAGGAGTAATAAAGGCTATATACATACATACACATACACATACAACAGTAATACACATGAGAGGCATCACAAGGAGGAATAAAGGCTATATACATACACACACATACAACAGTAATACACATGAGAGGCATCACAAGGAGGAATAAAGGCTATATACATACACACACATACAACAGTAATACACATGAGAGGCATCACAAGGAGGAATAAAGGCTATATACATACACACACATACAACAGTAATACACAAGAGAGGCATCACAAGGAGGAATAAAGGCTATATACATACACACACATACAACAGTAATACACAAGAGAGGCATCACAAGGAGGAATAAAGGCTATAGACATACACACCCATACAACAGTAATACACATGAGAGGCATCACAAGGAGGAATAAAGGCTATATACATACATACACATACAACAGTTATACACATGAGAGGTATCACAAGGGGGAATAAAGGAAATATACATACATACACATACAACAGTAATACACATGAGAGGCATCACAAGGAGGAATAAAGGCTATATACATACACACACATACAACAGTAATACACATGAGAGGCATCACAAGGAGGAATAAAGGCTATATACATACATACACATACAACAGTAATACACATGAGAGGCATCACAAGGAGTAATAAAGGTTATATACATACACACACATACAACAGTAATACACAAGAGAGGCATCACAAGGAGGAATAAAGGCTATATACATACATACACATACAACAGTAATACACATGAGAGGCATCACAAGGAGGAATAAAGGCTATATACATACATACACATACACATACAACAGTAATACACATGAGAGGCATCACAAGGAGGAATAAAGGCTATATACATACACACACATACAACAGTAATACACATGAGAGGCTTCACAAGGAGGAATAAAGGCTATATACATACACACACATACAACAGTAATACACATTAGAGGCATCACAAGGAGGAATAAAGGCTATATACATACATACACATACAACAGTAATACACATGAGAGGCATCACAAGGAGGAATAAAGGCTATATATATACACACACATACAACAGTAATACACATGAGAGGCATCACAAGGAGGAATAAAGGCTATATACATACATACACATACAACAGTAATACACATGAGAGGCATCACAAGGAGGAATAAAGGCTATATACATACACACACATACAACAGTAATACACATGAGAGGCATCACAAGGAGGAATAAAGGCTATATACATACACACACATACAACAGTAATACACATGAGAGGCATCACAAGGAGGAATAAAGGCTATATACATACACACACATACAACAGTAATACACAAGAGAGGCATCACAAGGAGGAATAAAGGCTATATACATACACACACATACAACAGTAATACACATTAGAGGCATCACAAGGAGGAATAAAGGCTATATACATACATACACATACACCAGTAATACACATGAGAGGCATCACAAGGAGGAATAAAGGCTATATATATACACACACATACAACAGTAATACACATGAGAGGCATCACAAGGAGGAATAAAGGCTATATACATACATACACATACAACAGTAATACACATGAGAGGCATCACAAGGAGGAATAAAGGCTATATACATACACACACATACAACAGTAATACACATGAGAGGCATCACAAGGAGGAATAAAGGCTATATACATACACACACATACAACAGTAATTCACATGAGAGGCATCACAAGGAGGAATAAAGGCTATATACATACATATACATACAACAGTAATACACCTGATAGGCATCACAAGGAGGAATAAAGGCTATATACATACACACACATACAACAGTAATACACATGAGAGACATCACAAGGAGGAATAAAGGCTATATACATACACACATACAACAGTAATTCACATGAGAGGCATCACAAGGAGGAATAAAGGCTATATACATACATATACATACAACAGTAATACACATGATAGGCATCACAAGGAGGAATAAAGGCTATATACATACACACACATACAACAGTAATACACATGAGAGGCATCACAAGGAGGAATAAAGTCTATATACATACACACATATACAACAGTAATACACATGAGAGGCATCACAAGGAGGAATAAAGGCTATATACATACACACACATACAACAGTAATACACATGAGATGCATCACAAGGAGGAATAAAGGCTATATACATTCATACACATACAACAGTAATACACATGAGAGGCATCACAAGGAGGAATAAAGGCTATATACATACACACACATACAACAGTAATACACATGAGAGGCATCACAAGGAGGAATAAAGGCTATATACATACACACACATACAACAGTAATACACTTGAGAGGCATCACAAGGAGGAATAAAGGCTATATACATACACACACATACAACAGTAATACACATGAGAGGCATCACAAGGAGGAATAAAGGCTATATACATACATACACATACAACAGTAATACACATGAGAGGCATCACAAGGAGTAATAAAGGTTATATACATACACACACATACAACAGTAATACACAAGAGAGGCATCACAAGGAGGAATAAAGGCTATATACATACATACACATACAACAGTAATACACATGAGAGGCATCATAAGGAGGAATAAAGGCTATATACATACATACACATACACATACAACAGTAATACACATGAGAGGCATCACAAGGAGGAATAAAGGCTATATATATACACACACATACAACAGTAATACACATGAGAGGCATCACAAGGAGGAATAAAGGCTATATACATACACACACATACAACAGTAATACACATTAGAGGCATCACAAGGAGGAATAAAGGCTATATACATACATACACATACAACAGTAATACACATGAGAGGCATCACAAGGAGGAATAAAGGCTATATATATACACACACATACAACAGTAATACACATGAGAGGCATCACAAGGAGGAATAAAGGCTATATACATACATACACATACAACAGTAATACACATGAGAGGCATCACAAGGAGGAATAAAGGCTATATACATACACACACATACAACAGTAATACACATGAGAGGCATCACAAGGAGGAATAAAGGCTATATACATACACACACATACAACAGTAATACACATGAGAGGCATCACAAGGAGGAATAAAGGCTATATACATACACACACATACAACAGTAATACACAAGAGAGGCATCACAAGGAGGAATAAAGGCTATATACATACACACACATACAACAGTAATACACATTAGAGGCATCACAAGGAGGAATAAAGGCTATATACATACATACACATACACCAGTAATACACATGAGAGGCATCACAAGGAGGAATAAAGGCTATATACATACATACACATACAACAGTAATACACATGAGAGGCATCACAAGGAGGAATAAAGGCTATATACATACACACACATACAACAGTAATACACATGAGAGGCATCACAAGGAGGAATAAAGGCTATATACATACACACACATACAACAGTAATACACATGAGAGGCATCACAAGGAGGAATAAAGGCTATATACATACATACACATACAACAGTAATACACATGAGAGGCATCACAAGGAGGAATAAAGGCTATATACATACACACCCATACAACAGTAATACACATGAGAGGCATCACAAGGAGGAATAAAGGCTATATACATACATACACATACAACAGTTATACACATGAGAGGCATCACAAGGGGGAATAAAGGAAATATACATACATACACATACAACAGTAATACACATGAGAGGCATCACAAGGAGGAATAAAGGCTATATACATACACACACATACAACAGTAATACACATGAGAGGCATCACAAGGAGGAATAAAGGCTATATACATATATACACATACAACAGTACTACACATGAGAGGCATCACAAGGAGTAATAAAGGCTATATACATACATACACATACACATACAACAGTAATACACATGAGAGGCATCACAAGGAGGGATAAGGCTATATACATACACACACATACAACAGTAATACACATGAGGGGCATTACAAGGAGGAATAAAGGCTATATACATACACACACATACAACAGTAATACACATTAGAGGCATCACAAGGAGGAATAAAGGCTATATACATACATACACATACAACAGTAATACACATGAGAGGCATCACAAGGAGGAATAAAGGCTATATACATACACACACATACAACAGTAATACACATGAGAGGCATCACAAGGAGGAATAAAGGCTATATACATACACACACATACAACAGTAATACACATGAGAGGCATCACAAGGAGGAATAAAGGCTATATACATACACACACATACAACAGTAATACACATGAGAGGCATCACAAGGAGGAATAAAGGCTATATACATACACACACATACAACAGTAATTCACATGAGAGGCATCACAAGGAGGAATAAAGGCTATATACATACATATACATACAACAGTAATACACCTGATAGGCATCACAAGGAGGAATAAAGGCTATATACATACACACACATACAACAGTAATACACATGAGAGACATCACAAGGAGGAATAAAGGCTATATACATACACACATACAACAGTAATTCACATGAGAGGCATCACAAGGAGGAATAAAGGCTATATACATACATATACATACAACAGTAATACACATGATAGGCATCACAAGGAGGAATAAAGGCTATATACATACACACACATACAACAGTAATACACATGAGAGGCATCACAAGGAGGAATAAAGTCTATATACATACACACATATACAACAGTAATACACATGAGAGGCATCACAAGGAGGAATAAAGGCTATATACATACACACACATACAACAGTAATACACATGAGATGCATCACAAGGAGGAATAAAGGCTATATACATACATACACATACAACAGTAATACACATGAGAGGCATCACAAGGAGGAATAAAGGCTATATACATACACACACATACAACAGTAATACACATGAGAGGCATCACAAGGAGGAATAAAGGCTATATACATACACACACATACAACAGTAATACACTTGAGAGGCATCACAAGGAGGAATAAAGGCTATATACATACACACACATACAACAGTAATACACATGAGAGGCATCACAAGGAGGAATAAAGGCTATATACATACATACACATACAACAGTAATACACATGAGAGGCATCACAAGGAGTAATAAAGGTTATATACATACACACACATACAACAGTAATACACAAGAGAGGCATCACAAGGAGGAATAAAGGCTATATACATACATACACATACAACAGTAATACACATGAGAGGCATCACAAGGAGGAATAAAGGCTATATACATACATACACATACACATACAACAGTAATACACATGAGAGGCATCACAAGGAGGAATAAAGGCTATATACATACACACACATACAACAGTAATACACATGAGAGGCATCACAAGGAGGAATAAAGGCTATATACATACACACACATACAACAGTAATACACATTAGAGGCATCACAAGGAGGAATAAAGGCTATATACATACATACACATACAACAGTAATACACATGAGAGGCATCACAAGAAGAATAAAGGCTATATATATACACACACATACAACAGTAATACACATGAGAGGCATCACAAGGAGGAATAAAGGCTATATACATACATACACATACAACAGTAATACACATGAGAGGCATCACAAGGAGGAATAAAGGCTATATACATACACACACATACAACAGTAATACACATGAGAGGCATCACAAGGAGGAATAAAGGCTATATACATACACACACATACAACAGTAATACACATGAGAGGCATCACAAGGAGGAATAAAGGCTATATACATACACACACATACAACAGTAATACACAAGAGAGGCATCACAAGGAGGAATAAAGGCTATATACATACACACACATACAACAGTAATACACATTAGAGGCATCACAAGGAGGAATAAAGGCTATTTACATACATACACATACACCAGTAATACACATGAGAGGCATCACAAGGAGGAATAAAGGCTATATATATACACACACATACAACAGTAATACACATGAGAGGCATCACAAGGAGGAATAAAGGCTATATACATACATACACATACAACAGTAATACACATGAGAGGCATCACAAGGAGGAATAAAGGCTATATACATACACACACATACAACAGTAATACACATGAGAGGCATCACAAGGAGGAATAAAGGCTATATACATACACACACATACAACAGTAATACACATGAGAGGCATCACAAGGAGGAATAAAGGCTATATACATACACACACATACAACAGTAATACACAAGAGAGGCATCACAAGGAGGAATAAAGGCTATATACATACATACACATACAACAGTAATACACATGAGAGGCATCACAAGGAGGAATAAAGGCTATATACATACACACCCATACAACAGTAATACACATGAGAGGCATCACAAGGAGGAATAAAGGCTATATACATACATACACATACAACAGTTATACACATGAGAGGCATCACAAGGGGGAATAAAGGAAATATACATACATACACATACAACAGTAATACACATGAGAGGCATCACAAGGAGGAATAAAGGCTATATACATACACACATATACAACAGTAATACACATGAGAGGCATCACAAGGAGGAATAAAGGCTATATACATATATACACATACAACAGTACTACACATGAGAGGCATCACAAGGAGTAATAAAGGCTATATACATACATACACATACACATACAACAGTAATACACATGAGAGGCATCACAAGGAGGAATAAAGGCTATATACATACACACACATACAACAGTAATACACATGAGGGGCATTACAAGGAGGAATAAAGGCTATATACATACACACACATACAACAGTAATACACATTAGAGGCATCACAAGGAGGAATAAAGGCTATATACATACATACACATACAACAGTAATACACATGAGAGGCATCACAAGGAGGAATAAAGGCTATATACATACACACACATACAACAGTAATACACATGAGAGGCATCACAAGGAGGAATAAAGGCTATATACATACACACACATACAACAGTAATACACATGAGAGGCATCACAAGGAGGAATAAAGGCTATATACATACACACACATACAACAGTAATACACATGAGAGGCATCACAAGGAGGAATAAAGGCTATATACATACACCCACATACAACAGTAATACACAAGAGAGGCATCACAAGGAGGAATAAAGGCTATATACATACACACACATACAACAGTAATACACAAGAGAGGCATCACAAGGAGGAATAAAGGCTATATACATACATACACATACAACAGTAATACACATGAGAGGCATCACAAGGAGGAATAAAGGCTATATACATACACACACATACAACAGTAATACACATGAGAGGCATCACAAGGAGGAATAAAGGCTATATACATACACACACATACAACAGTAATACACATGAGAGGCTTCACAAGGAGGAATAAAGGCTATATACATACACACACATACAACAGTAATACACATGAGAGGCATCACAAGGAGGAATAAAGGCTATATACATACACACACATACAACAATAATACACATGAGAGGCATCACAAGGAGGAATAAAGGCTATATACATACACACACATACAACAGTAATACACATGAGAGGCATCACAAGGAGGAATAAAGGCTATATACATACACACACATACAACAGTAATACACATGAGAGGCATCACAAGGGGGAATAAAGGAAATATACATACACACACATACAACAGTAATACACATGAGAGGCATCACAAGGGGGAATAAAGGAAATATACATACATACACATACAACAGTAATACACATGAGAGGCATCACAAGGAGGAATAAAGGCTATATACATACACACACATACAACAGTAATACACATGAGAGGCATCACAAGGAGGAATAAAGGCTATATACATACATACACATACAACAGTTATACACATGAGAGGCATCACAAGGGGGAATAAAGGAAATATACATACATACACATACAACAGTAATACACATGAGAGGCATCACAAGGAGGAATAAAGGCTATATACATACACACACATACAACAGTAATACACATGAGAGGCATCACAAGGAGGTATAAAGGCTATATACATACACACACATACAACAGTAATACACATGAGAGGCATCACAAGGAGGAATAAAGGCTATATACATACACACACATACAACAGTAATACACATGAGAGGCATCACAAGGAGGAATAAAGGTTATATACATACACACACATACAACAGTAATACACATGAGAGGCATCACAAGGAGGAATAAAGGCTATATATATACATACACATACACATACAACAGTAATACACATGAGAGGCATCACAAGGAGGAATAAAGGCTATATACATACACACACATACAACAGTAATACACAAGAGAGGCATCACAAGGAGGAATAAAGGCTATATACATACATACACATACAACAGTAATACACATGAGAGGCATCACAAGGAGGAATAAAGGCTATATACATACACACCCATACAACAGTAATACACATGAGAGGCATCACAAGGAGGAATAAAGGCTATATACATACATACACATACAACAGTTATACACATGAGAGGCATCACAAGGGGGAATAAAGGAAATATACATACATACACATACAACAGTAATACACATGAGAGGCATCACAAGGAGGAATAAAGGCTATATACATACACACATATACAACAGTAATACACATGAGAGGCATCACAAGGAGGAATAAAGGCTATATACATATATACACATACAACAGTACTACACATGAGAGGCATCACAAGGAGTAATAAAGGCTATATACATACATACACATACACATACAACAGTAATACACATGAGAGGCATCACAAGGAGGAATAAAGGCTATATACATACACACACATACAACAGTAATACACATGAGGGGCATTACAAGGAGGAATAAAGGCTATATACATACACACACATACAACAGTAATACACATTAGAGGCATCACAAGGAGGAATAAAGGCTATATACATACATACACATACAACAGTAATACACATGAGAGGCATCACAAGGAGGAATAAAGGCTATATACATACACACACATACAACAGTAATACACATGAGAGGCATCACAAGGAGGAATAAAGGCTATATACATACACACACATACAACAGTAATACACATGAGAGGCATCACAAGGAGGAATAAAGGCTATATACATACACACACATACAACAGTAATACACATGAGAGGCATCACAAGGAGGAATAAAGGCTATATACATACACCCACATACAACAGTAATACACAAGAGAGGCATCACAAGGAGGAATAAAGGCTATATACATACACACACATACAACAGTAATACACAAGAGAGGCATCACAAGGAGGAATAAAGGCTATATACATACATACACATACAACAGTAATACACATGAGAGGCATCACAAGGAGGAATAAAGGCTATATACATACACACACATACAACAGTAATACACATGAGAGGCATCACAAGGAGGAATAAAGGCTATATACATACACACACATACAACAGTAATACACATGAGAGGCTTCACAAGGAGGAATAAAGGCTATATACATACACACACATACAACAGTAATACACATGAGAGGCATCACAAGGAGGAATAAAGGCTATATACATACACACACATACAACAATAATACACATGAGAGGCATCACAAGGAGGAATAAAGGCTATATACATACACACACATACAACAGTAATACACATGAGAGGCATCACAAGGAGGAATAAAGGCTATATACATACACACACATACAACAGTAATACACATGAGAGGCATCACAAGGGGGAATAAAGGAAATATACATACACACACATACAACAGTAATACACATGAGAGGCATCACAAGGGGGAATAAAGGAAATATACATACATACACATACAACAGTAATACACATGAGAGGCATCACAAGGAGGAATAAAGGCTATATACATACACACACATACAACAGTAATACACATGAGAGGCATCACAAGGAGGAATAAAGGCTATATACATACATACACATACAACAGTTATACACATGAGAGGCATCACAAGGGGGAATAAAGGAAATATACATACATACACATACAACAGTAATACACATGAGAGGCATCACAAGGAGGAATAAAGGCTATATACATACACACACATACAACAGTAATACACATGAGAGGCATCACAAGGAGGTATAAAGGCTATATACATACACACACATACAACAGTAATACACATGAGAGGCATCACAAGGAGGAATAAAGGCTATATACATACACACACATACAACAGTAATACACATGAGAGGCATCACAAGGAGGAATAAAGGTTATATACATACACACACATACAACAGTAATACACATGAGAGGCATCACAAGGAGGAATAAAGGCTATATATATACATACACATACACATACAACAGTAATACACATGAGAGGCATCACAAGGAGGAATAAAGGCTATATACATACACACACATACAACAGTAACACACATTAGAGGCATCACAAGGAGGAATAAAGGCTATATACATACATACACATACAACAGTAATACACATGAGAGGCATCACAAGGAGGAATAAAGGCTATATACATACACACACATACAACAGTAATACACATGAGAGGCATCACAAGGAGGAATAAAGGCTATATACATACACACACATACAACAGTAATACACATGAGAGGCATCACAAGGAGTAATAAAGGCTATATACATACACACACATACAACAGTAATACACATGAGAGGCATCACAAGGAGGAATAAAGGCTATATACATACACACATATACAACAGTAATACACAAGAGAGGCATCACAAGGAGGAATAAAGGCTATATACATACACACACATACAACAGTAATACACAAGAGAGGCATCACAAGGAGGAATAAAGGCTATATACATACAAACACATACAACAGTAATACACATGAGAGGCATCACAAGGAGGAATAAAGGCTATATACATACACACACATACAACAGTTTTACACATGAGAGGCATCACAAGGAGGAATAAAGGCTATATACATACACACACATACAACAGTAATACACATGAGAGGCATCACAAGGAGGAATAAAGGCTATATACATACATACACATACAACAGTAATACACATGAGAGGCTTCACAAGGAGGAATAAAGGCTATATACATACATACACATACAACAGTAATACACATGAGAGGCATCACAAGGAGGAATAAAGGCTATATACATACATACACATACAACAGTAATACACATGAGAGGCATCACAAGGAGGAATAAAGGCTATATACATACACACAAATACAACAGTAATACACATGAGAGGCATCACAAGGAGGAATAAAGGCCATATACATGCACACACATACAACAGTAATACACATGAGAGGCCTCACAAGGAGGAATAAAGGCTATATACATACACACACATACAACAGTAATACACATGAGACGCATCACAAGGTGGAATAAAGGAAATATACATACATACACATACAACAGTAATACACATGAGAGGCATCACAAGGAGGAATAAAGGCTATATACATACATACACATACAACAGTAATACACATGAGAGGCATCACAAGGAGGAATAAAGGCTATATACATACACACACATACAACAGTAATACACATGAGAGGCATCACAAGGAGGAATAAAGGCTATATACATACATACACATACAACAGTAATACACATGAGAGGCATCACAAGGAGGAATAAAGGCTATATACATACACACACATACAACAGTAATACACATGAGAGGCATCACAAGGAGGAATAAAGGCTATATACATACACACACATACAACAGTTATACACATGAGAGGCATCACAAGGGGGAATAAAGGCTATATACATACATATACATACAACAGTAATACACATGAGAGGCATCACAAGGAGGAATAAAGGCTATATACATACATATACATACAACAGTAATACACATGAGAGGCATCACAAGGAGGAATAAAGGCTATATACATACATACACATAAAGCAGTAATACACATGAGAGGCATCACAAGGAGGAATAAAGGCTATATACATACACACACATACAACAGTTATACACATGAGAGGCATCACAAGGGGGAATAAAGGAAATATACATACATACACATACAACAGTAATACACATGAGAGGCATCACAAGGAGGAATAAAGGCTATATACATACACACACATACAACAGTAATACACATGAGAGGCATCACAAGGAGGAATAAAGGCTATATACATACATACAAATACAACAGTAATACACATGAGAGGCATCACAAGGAGGAATAAAGGCTATATACATACACACACATACAACAGTAATACACATGAGAGGCATCACAAGGAGGAATAAAGGTTATATACATATATACACATACAACAGTAATACACATGAGAGGCATCACAGGGAGGAATAAAGGTTATATACATACATACACATACAACAGTAATACACATGAGAGGCATCACAAGGAGGAATAAAGGTTATATACATACATACACATACAACAGTAATACACATGAGAGGCATCACAAGGAGGAAAAAAGGTTATATACATACATACACATACAACAGTAATACACATGAGAGGCATCACAAGGAGGAATAAAGGCTATATACATAAACACACATACAACAGTAATACACATGAGAGGCATCACAAGGAGGAATAAAGGCTATATACATACATACACATACAACAGTAATACACATGAGAGGCATCACAAGGAGGATAAAGGCTATATATATACATACACATACACATACAACAGTAATACACATGAGAGGCATCACAAGGGGGAATAAAGGCTATATACATACATATACATACAACAGTAATACACATGAGAGGCATCACAAGGAGGAATAAAGGCTATATACATACATATACATACAAAAGTAATACACATGAGAGGCATCACAAGGAGGAATAAAGGCTATATACATACATACACATAAAGCAGTAATACACATGAGAGGCATCACAAGGAGGAATAAAGGCTATATACATACACACACATACAACAGTTATACACATGAGAGGCATCACAAGGGGAATAAAGGAAATATACATACATACACATACAACAGTAATACACATGAGAGGCATCACAAGGAGGAATAAAGGCTATATACATACACACACATACAACAGTAATACACATGAGAGGCATCACAAGGAGGAATAAAGGCTATATACATACATACACATACAACAGTAATACACATGAGAGGCATCACAAGGAGGAATAAAGGCTATATACATACACACACATACAACAGTAATACACATGAGAGGCATCACAAGGAGGAATAAAGGTTATATACATACATACACATACAACAGTAATACACATGAGAGGCATCACAGGGAGGAATAAAGGTTATATACATACATACACATACAACAGTAATACACATGAGAGGCATCACAAGGAGGAATAAAGGTTATATACATACATACACATACAACAGTAATACACATGAGAGGCATCACAAGGAGGAAAAAAGGTTATATACATACATACACATACAACAGTAATACACATGAGAGGCATCACAAGGAGGAATAAAGGCTATATACATACACACACATACAACAGTAATACACATGAGAGGCATCACAAGGAGGAATAAAGGCTATATACATACATACACATACAACAGTAATACACATGAGAGGCATCACAAGGAGGAATAAAGGCTATATATATACATACACATACACATACAACAGTAATACACATGAGAGGCATCACAAGGAGGAATAAAGGCTATATACATACACACACATACAACAGTAATACACATGAGAGGCATCACAAGGAGGAATAAAGGCTATATACATACACACACATACAACAGTAATACACATTAGAGGCATCACAAGAAGGAATAAAGGCTATATACATACATACACATACAACAGTAATACACATGAGAGGCATCACAAGGAGGAATAAAGGCTATATACATACACACACATACAACAGTAATACACATGAGAGGCATCACAAGGAGGAATAAAGGCTATATACATACACACACATACAACAGTAATACACATGAGAGGCATCACAAGGAGGAATAATGGCTATATACATACACACACATACAACAGTAATACACAAGAGAGGCATCACAAGGAGGAATAAAGGCTATATACATACACACACATACAACAGTAATACACAAGAGAGGCATCACAAGGAGGAATAAAGGCTATATACATACATACACATACAACAGTAATACACATGAGAGGCATCACAAGGAGGAATAAAGGCTATATACATACACACACATACAACAGTAATACACATGAGAGGCATCACAAGGAGGAATAAAGGCCATATACATACACACACATACAACAGTAATACACATGAGAGGCATCACAAGGAGGAATAAAGGCTATATACATACACACACATACAACAGTAATACACATGAGAGGCATCACAAGGAGGAATAAAGGCTATATACATACACACACATACAACAGTAATACACATGAGAGGCATCACAAGGAGGAATAAAGGCTATATACATACACACACATACAACAGTAATACACATGAGAGGCATCACAAGGAGGAATGAAGGCTATATACATACACACACATACAACAGTAATACACATGAGAGGCATCACAAGGAGGAATAAAGGCTATATACATACACACACATACAACAGTAATACACATGAGAGGCATCACAAGGAGGAATAAAGGCTATATACATACACACACATACAACAGTAATACACATGAGAGGCATCACAAGGAGGAATAAAGGCTATATACATTCACACACATACAACAGTAATACACATGAGAGGCATCACAAGGAGGAATAAAGGCTATATACATACATACACATACAACAGTAATACACATGAGAGGCATCACAAGGAGGAATAAAGGCTATATACATACACACACATACAACAGTAATACACATGAGAGGCATCTCAAGGAGGAATAAAGGCAATATACATAAACACACATACAACAGTAATACACATGAGAAGCATCACAAGGAGGAATAAAGGCTATATACATACACACACATACAACAGTAATACACATGAGAGGCATCGCAAGGAGGTATAAAGGCTATATACATACACACACATACAACAGTAATACACATGAGAGGCATCACAAGGAGGAATAAAGGCTATATACATACACACACATACAACAGTAATACACATGAGAGGCATCACAAGGAGGAATAAAGGCTATATACATACACACACATACAACAGTAATACACATGAGAGGCATCACAAGGAGGAATAAAGGCTATATACATACACACACATACAACAGTAATACACATGAGAGGCATCACAAGGAGGAATAAAGGCTATATACATACATACACATACAACAGTAATACACATGAGAGGCATAACAAGGAGGAATAAAGGCTATATACATACATACACATACAACAGTAATACACATGAGAGGCATCACAAGGAGGAATAAAGGCTATATACATACATACACATACAACAGTAATACACATGAGAGGCATCACAAGGAGGAATAAAGGCTATATACATACATACACATACAACAGTAATACACATGAGAGGCATCACAAGGAGGAATAAAGGCTATATACATACATACACATACAACAGTAATACACATGAGAGGCATCACAAGGAGGAATAAAGGCTATATACATACATACACATACAACAGTAATACACATGAGAGGCATCACAAGGAGGAATAAAGGCTATATACATACATACACATACAACAGTAATACACATGAGAGGCATCACAAGGATGAATAAAGGCTATATACATACATACACATACAACAGTAATACACATGAGAGGCATCACAAGGAGGAATAAAGGCTATAAACATACACACACATACAACAGTAATACAAATGAGTGGCATCACAAGGAGGAATAAAGGCTATATACATACATACACATACAACAGTAATACACATGAGAGGCATCACAAGGAGGAATAAAGGCTATATACATACACATACATACAACAGTAATACACATGAGAGGCATCACAAGGAGGAATAAAGGCTATATACATACACACATACAACAGTAATACACATGAGAGGCATCACAAGGAGGAATAAAGGATATATACATACATACACATACAACAGTAATACACATGAGAGGCATCACAATGAGGAATAAAGGCTATATACATACACACACATACAACAGTAATACACATGAGAGGCATCACAAGGAGGAATAAAGGCTATATACATACATATACATACAACAGTAATACACATGAGAGGCATCACAAGGAGGAATAAAGGCTATATACATACATACACATACAACAGTAATACACATGAGAGGCATCACAAGGAGGAATAAAGGCTATATACATACATACACATACAACAGTAATACACATGAGAGGCATCACAAGGAGGAATAAAGGCTATAGACATACACACACATACAACAGTAATACACATTAGAGGCATCACAAGGAGGAATAAAGGCTATATACATACATATACATACAACAGTAACACACATGAGAGGCATCACAAGGAGGAATAAAGGCTATAGACATACACACACATACAACAGTAATACACATTAGAGGCATCACAAGGAGGAATAAAGGCTATATACATACATACACATACAACAGTAATACACATGAGAGGCATCACAAGGAGGAATAAAGGCTATATACATACACACACATACAACAGTAATACACATGAGAGGCATCACAAGGAGGAATAAAGGCTATATACATACATACACATACAACAGTAATACACATGAGAGGCATCACAAGGAGGAATAAAGGCTATATACATACATACACATACAACAGTAATACACATGAGAGGCATCACAAGGAGGAATAAAGGCTATATACATACACACACATACAACAGTAATACACATGAGAGGAATCACAAGGAGGAATAATGGCTATATACATACACACACATACAACAGTAATACACATGAGAGGCATCACAAGGAGGAATAAAGGCTATATACATACACACACATACAACAGTAATACACATGAGAGGCATCACAAGGAGGAATAAAGGCTATATACATACACACACATACAACAATAATACACATGTGAGGCATCACAAGGAGGAATAAAGGCTATATACATACACACACATACAACAGTAATACACATGTGAGGCATCACAAGGAGGAATAAAGGAAATATACATACACACACATACAACAGTAATACACATGAGAGGCATCACAAGGAGGAATAAAGGCTATATACATACATACACATACAACAGTAATACACATGAGAGGCATCACAAGGAGGAATAAAGGCTATATACATACATACACATAAAGCAGTAATACACATGAGAGGCATCACAAGGAGGAATAAAGGCTATATACATACACACACATACAACAGTAATACACATGAGAGGCATCACAAGGAGGAATAAAGGCTATATACATACACACACATACAACAGTAATACACATGAGAGGCATCACAAGGAGGAATAAAGGCTATATACATACACACACATACAACAGTAATACACATGAGAGGCATCACAAGGAGGAATAAAGGCTATATACATACACACACATACAACAGTAATACACATGAGAGGCATCACAAGGAGGAATAAAGGCTATATACATACACACACATACAACAGTAACACACATGAGAGGCATCACAAGGAGGAATAAAGGCTATATACATACACACACATACAACAGTAATATACATGAGAGGCATCACAAGGAGGAATAAAGGCTATATACATACACACACATACAACAGTAACACACATGAGAGGCATCACAAGGAGGAATAAAGGCTATATACATACACACACATACAACAGTAATACACATGAGAGGCATCACAAGGAGGAATAAAGGCTATATACATACACACACATACAACAGTAATACACATGAGAGGCATCACAAGGAGGAATAAAGGCTATATACATACACACACATACAACAGTAATACACATGAGAGGCATCACAAGGAGGAATAAAGGCTATATACATACACACACATACAACAGTTATACACATGAGAGGCATCACAAGGAGGAATAAAGGCTATATACATACATACACATACAACAGTAATACACATGAGAGGCATCACAAGGAGGAATAAAGGCTATATACATACATACACATACAACAGTAATACACATGAGAGGCATCACAAGGAGGAATAAAGGCTATATACATACACACACATACAACAGTAATACACATGAGAGGCATCACACGGAGGAATAAAGGCTATATACATACATACACATACAACAGTAATACACATGAGAGGCATCACAAGGAGGAATAAAGGCTATATACATACACACACATACAACAGTAATACGCATGAGGGGCATCACAAGGAGGAATAAAGGCTATATACATACACACACATACAACAGTAATACACATGAGAGGCATCACAAGGAGGAATAAAGGCTATATACATACACACACATACAACAGTAATACACATGAGAGGCATCACAAGGAGGAATAAAGGCTATATACATACACACACATACAACAGTAATACACATGAGAGGCATCACAAGGAGGAATAAAGGCTATATACATACACACACATACAACAGTAATACACATGAGAGGCATCACAAGGAGGAATAAAGGCTATATACATACACACACATACAACAGTAACACACATGAGAGGCATCACAAGGAGGAATAAAGGCTATATACATACACACACATACAACAGTAATATACATGAGAGGCATCACAAGGAGGAATAAAGGCTATATACATACACACACATACAACAGTAACACACATGAGAGGCATCACAAGGAGGAATAAAGGCTATATACATACACACACATACAACAGTAATACACATGAGAGGCATCACAAGGAGGAATAAAGGCTATATACATACACACACATACAACAGTAATACACATGAGAGGCATCACAAGGAGGAATAAAGGCTATATACATACACACACATACAACAGTAATACACATGAGAGGCATCACAAGGAGGAATAAAGGCTATATACATACACACACATACAACAGTTATACACATGAGAGGCTTCACAAGGAGGAATAAAGGCTATATACATACATACACATACAACAGTAATACACATGAGAGGCATCACAAGGAGGAATAAAGGCTATATACATACATACACATACAACAGTAATACACATGAGAGGCATCACAAGGAGGAATAAAGGCTATATACATACACACACATACAACAGTAATACACATGAGAGGCATCACACGGAGGAATAAAGGCTATATACATACATACACATACAACAGTAATACACATGAGAGGCATCACAAGGAGGAATAAAGGCTATATACATACACACACATACAACAGTAATACGCATGAGGGGCATCACAAGGAGGAATAAAGGCGATATACATACATACACATACAACAGTAATACGCATGAGAGGCATCACAAGGAGGAATAAAGGCTATATACATACACACACATACAACAGTAATACACATGAGAGGCATCACAAGGAGGAATAAAGGCTATATACATACATACACATACAACAGTAATACACATGAGAGGCATCACAAGGAGGAATAAAGGCTATATACATACACACACATACAACAGTAATACACATGAGAGGCATCACAAGGAGGAATAAAGGCTATATACATACACACACATACAACAGTAATACACATGAGAGGCATCACAAGGAGCAATAAGGGCTATATACATACATACACATACAACAGTAATACACATGAGAGGCATCACAAGGAGGAATAAAGGCTATATACATACACACATACAACAGTAATTCACATGAGAGGCATCACAAGGAGGAATAAAGGCTATATACATACATATACATACAACAGTAATACACCTGATAGGCATCACAAGGAGGAATAAAGGCTATATACATACACACACATACAACAGTAATACACATGAGAGACATCACAAGGAGGAATAAAGGCTATATACATACACACATACAACAGTAATTCACATGAGAGGCATCACAAGGAGGAATAAAGGCTATATACATACATATACATACAACAGTAATACACATGATAGGCATCACAAGGAGGAATAAAGGCTATATACATACACACACATACAACAGTAATACACATGAGAGGCATCACAAGGAGGAATAAAGTCTATATACATACACACATATACAACAGTAATACACATGAGAGGCATCACAAGGAGGAATAAAGGCTATATACATACACACACATACAACAGTAATACACATGAGATGCATCACAAGGAGGAATAAAGGCTATATACATACATACACATACAACAGTAATACACATGAGAGGCATCACAAGGAGGAATAAAGGCTATATACATACACACACATACAACAGTAATACACATGAGAGGCATCACAAGGAGGAATAAAGGCTATATACATACACACACATACAACAGTAATACACTTGAGAGGCATCACAAGGAGGAATAAAGGCTATATACATACATACACATACAACAGTAATACACATGAGAGGCATCACAAGGAGGAATAAAGGCTATAGACATACACACCCATACAACAGTAATACACATGAGAGGAATCACAAGGAGGAATAAAGGCTATATACATACACACACATACAACAGTAATACACATGAGAGGCATCACAAGGAGGAATAAAGGCTATATACATACATACACATACAACAGTCATACACATGAGAGGCATCACAAGGAGGAATAAAGGCTATATACATACACACACATACAACAGTAATACACATGAGAGGCATCACAAGGAGGAATAAAGGCTATATACATACACACACATACAACAGTAATACACATGAGAGGCATCACAAGGAGGAATAAAGGCTATATACATACACACACATACAACAGTAATACACATGAGAGGCATCACAAGGAGGAATAAAGGCTATATACATACACACACATACAACAGTAATACACATGAGAGGCATCACAAGGAGGAATAAAGGCTATATACATACACACACATACAACAGTAATACACTTGAGAGGCATCACAAGGAGGAATAAAGGCTATATACATACATACACATACAACAGTAATACACATGAGAGGCATCACAAGGGGGAATAAAGGAAAAATACATACACACACATACAACAGTAATACACATGAGAGGCATCACAAGGAGGAATAAAGGCTATATACATACATACACATACAACAGTTATACACATGAGAGGCATCACAAGGAGGAATAAAGGCTATATACATACACACACATACAACAGTAATACACATGAGAGGCATAACAAGGAGGAATAAAGGCTATATACATACATACACATACAACAGTAATACACATGAGAGGCATCACAAGGAGGAATAAAGGCTATATACATACATACACATACAACAGTAATACACATGAGAGGCATCACAAGGGGGAATAAAGGCTATATACATACACACACATACAACAGTAATACACATGAGAGGCATAACAAGGAGGAATAAAGGCTATATACATACATACACATACAACAGTAATACACATGAGAGGCATCACAAGGAGGAATAAAGGCTATATACATACACACATATACAACAGTAATACACATGAGAGGCATCACAAGGAGGAATAAAGGCTATATACATACACACACATACAACAGTAATACACATGAGATGCATCACAAGGAGGAATAAAGGCTATATACATACATACACATACAACAGTAATACACATGAGAGGCATCACAAGGAGGAATAAAGGCTATATACATACACACACATACAACAGTAATACACATGAGAGGCATCACAAGGAGGAATAAAGGCTATATACATACACACACATACAACAGTAATACACATGAGATGCATCACAAGGAGGAATAAAGGCTATATACATACATACACATACAACAGTAATACACATGAGAGGCATCACAAGGAGGAATAAAGGCTATATACATACACACACATACAACAGTAATACACATGAGAGGCATCACAAGGAGGAATAAAGGCTATATACATACACACACATACAACAGTAATACACTTGAGAGGCATCACAAGGAGGAATAAAGGCTATATACATACATACACATACAACAGTAATACACATGAGAGGCATCACAAGGAGGAATAAAGGCTATAGACATACACACCCATACAACAGTAATACACATGAGAGGAATCACAAGGAGGAATAAAGGCTATATACATACACACACATACAACAGTAATACACATGAGAGGCATCACAAGGAGGAATAAAGGCTATATACATACATACACATACAACAGTCATACACATGAGAGGCATCACAAGGAGGAATAAAGGCTATATACATACACACACATACAACAGTAATACACATGAGAGGCATCACAAGGAGGAATAAAGGCTATATACATACACACACATACAACAGTAATACACATGAGAGGCATCACAAGGAGGAATAAAGGCTATATACATACACACACATACAACAGTAATACACATGAGAGGCATCACAAGGAGGAATAAAGGCTATATACATACACACACATACAACAGTAATACACATGAGAGGCATCACAAGGAGGAATAAAGGCTATATACATACACACACATACAACAGTAATACACTTGAGAGGCATCACAAGGAGGAATAAAGGCTATATACATACATACACATACAACAGTAATACACATGAGAGGCATCACAAGGGGGAATAAAGGAAAAATACATACACACACATACAACAGTAATACACATGAGAGGCATCACAAGGAGGAATAAAGGCTATATACATACATACACATACAACAGTTATACACATGAGAGGCATCACAAGGAGGAATAAAGGCTATATACATACACACACATACAACAGTAATACACATGAGAGGCATAACAAGGAGGAATAAAGGCTATATACATACATACACATACAACAGTAATACACATGAGAGGCATCACAAGGAGGAATAAAGGCTATATACATACATACACATACAACAGTAATACACATGAGAGGCATCACAAGGGGGAATAATGGCTATATACATACACACACATACAACAGTAATACACATGAGAGGCATAACAAGGAGGAATAAAGGCTATATACATACATACACATACAACAGTAATACACATGAGAGGCATCACAAGGAGGAATAAAGGCTATATACATACACACACATACAACAGTAATACACATGAGAGGCATCACAAGGAGGAATAAAGGCTATATACATACACACACATACAACAGTAATACACTTGAGAGGCATCACAAGGAGGAATAAAGGCTATATACATACATACACATACAACAGTAATACACATGAGAGGCATCACAAGGGGGAATAAAGGAAATATACATACACACACATACAACAGTAATACACATGAGAGGCATCACAAGGAGGAATAAAGGCTATATACATACATACACATACAACAGTTATACACATGAGAGGCATCACAAGGAGGAATAAAGGCTATATACATACATACACATACAACAGTAATACACATGAGAGGCATCACAAGGAGGAATAAAGGCTATATACATACACACACATACAACAGTAATACACTTGAGAGGCATCACAAGGAGGAATAAAGGCACGCTTTTATTTGTTTAGTGTTTATTTGAAGTTCCATTTCCGAAAGCGAAACGAAATGACTTTCAAACGGTATTTTATACATACGCATATATACACATATATTTATATATAGATACATATACACACACATGTACATATATATATACATACATACACATATACACACATTCACATACACATACACACATACATACACATACGCACACATATACATATATACACATACATACACATATATACATATACATATATACTTTTCGAGTTGTTCAAGTATATAATTTTGTAATTCAGCTATAATGTATACTCTGCATTCGATTGAAACGATAGTTAACTCCATATAAACTATTTTCTTCCAAACCGCCTTATGCTACTAACATCATAATTTACACCAGATGCATGTATTTAATATACTGCAATGGTACCAATAATAGCCTGTAGTGTACATGAAAAGTACTCAGTACTCAGACAAATCTCAATAAATGTTGATTTTTTTTTGATTTTATACATGTCTACAACTCAATCGTCTGTCTTCGCCGGCTGCATAGAAGAATCATTTGTTTACTGCTTGTCTTTTTGTGTATACTGTAGCAGTCTGCTGCGAATAAAATGTCTTTGCCTTCATGTTTTTTGTATAAATGTCACACTTAAAATAAATCGCAATATGAACAAACTTGGTAGAAGACCAAAAACGTATGCTACATGAAATATATGAGAGTCATATGCCTTGTCATTTCAGAGAAGGAAGTTGTTCACGTTTTGACTTGTATGTATAAAATTATGTCTAAAATCATGCAAAATGTCTATATAAAGTCTTTGGACCCCTGGGGCACGTCCATTTGTCAACCTAGAGACTTCGTTTGAAAAGAAAATGATATTCTTTGACTTGGCGATTATTCAGAAAGATAAATTGTCTAGAAATGGGATCGAATGTTGAACGCAGCTCTAATAGGGCTTTAGTGTTGAACGCAGAACTGAAGTCGAATGTTGAACTCAGAACTGGATGCGAATGTTGAACGCAGAATTGGCTTCGAATGTTGAACGCATAACTGGGTCCGACTGTTTAACACAGAACTGGCTTCGAATGTGGAACGCGGAACTGGTTTCGAATATATTGAACACAGAACTCGGTTTAAATGTTGAACGGCAAACAGGGTTTGAATGTTGAACGCAGAACTGGCTTCGAATGTTGAACGTAGTTCGTATGCTAAACCGCAAACTGGTTTCGAATGTCAAACTCCAAAATGGGTTCGAATGTCGAAACGCAAACTGCGTTTGAATATTAAACCACGAACTGGGTTCGAATGTTCAATCTCTAACTTGGGTTCGAATGTAAAATACCGAACTGGGTTCGAATGTAGAACACCGAAATTGGTTTGAATGTAGAACACCAAACTGGGTACGAATGTTGAACACCGAACTCGGTTTGAATGTAAAACACCGAACTGGGTCCGAGTTTTGAAAACCGAATTTGGTTTGAATGTTGAACATCGAACTGGGTTTGAATATAGAACACCGAACTTGGTCCGAATATTAAACACCTAACTGGCTTTGAAATTAGAACACCAAACTGGGTCTGAATGTTGAACACCGAACTGGGTTTCAATGTAGAACACCGAACTGGGTCCGAATGTTGAAAACCGAGCTTGGTTTGAATGTTGAATACAGTATTGGGCTCGAGTGTTGAACACCGAACTTGGTTTGAATGCTGAATACCGAACTTGGTACGAATATCGGATACCGAACTGGGTTCGAATGTTGATGCCCGAACTGGGTTCGAGGGGGTTGAACTATTGAATATAACCAAACTAGGTATTCAACCCGGAAGTGGTTCGAATGTAGAGCACCGAAATAGGTTCGAATGTTGAACACCGAACTGGGTTTGAATGTCAAACTGGGTTGGTATATTGAATACCGAACTGGGTTCGAAAGTTGAATACCGAAACCCGAGCTGGGTTCGAATGCTGACTGCTAAACTGGGTCTGAATGTTAAACACCGAACTGGGTCCGAATTGAGAACATTGAACTTGGTTTGAATGTTGAACACCGAAATGGCTTTGAATTTGAACACCGAACTGAGTCCAAATGTTGAACACAGAACTTGGCTTAAATGTTAAACACCGAACTGAGTTTTAATGTAGAACACCGAACTGGGTTCGAATGATAAACCCCGAAGATGATTCGGATGTCGAACACCAAACTGGGTCCGAATGTTGAACACTGAACTTGGTTTTAATGTAGAACACCGAACTGGGTCCGAATGTTGAACACCGAGCTTGATTTGAATGTTGAACACCAAACTGGGTTTGAATGTAGGAAACCGAACTGTGTCCGAATGTTGACCACCGAACTTGTTTGAATGTTGAACACCGAAATGGGTTTTGAATGTAGAACACCGAACTGAGTCTGGATGTTGAACACCGAACTTCGTTTGAATGTTGAACACTGAACTGGGTTTTAATGTAGAACACCGAACTGGGTTTCAATGTAGAACACCGAACTGGGTCCGAATGTTGAACACCGAGCTTGGTTTGAATGTTGAATACAGTATTGGGCTCGAGTGTTGAACACCGAACTTGGTTTGAATGCTGAATACCGAACTTGGTACGAATATCGGATACCGAACTGGGTTCGAATGTTGATGCCCGAACTGGGTTCGAGGGGGTTGAACTATTGAATATAACCAAACTAGGTATTCAACCCGGAAGTGGTTCGAATGTAGAGCACCGAAATAGGTTCGAATGTTGAACACCGAACTGGGTTTGAATGTCAAACTGGGTTGGTATATTGAATACCGAACTGGGTTCGAAAGTTGAATACCGAGACCCGAGCTGGGTTCGAATGCTGACTGCTAAACTGGGTCTGAATGTTAAACACCGAACTGGGTCCGAATTGGGAACAATGAACTTGGTTTGAATGTTGAACACCGAAATGGCTTTGAATTTGAACACCGAACTGAGTCCAAATGTTGAACACAGAACTTGGCTTAAATGTTAAACACCGAACTGAGTTTTAATGTAGAACACCGAACTGGGTTCGAATGATAAACCCCGAAGATGATTCGGATGTCGAACACCAAACTGGGTCCGAATGTTGAACACTGAACTTGGTTTTAATGTAGAACACCGAACTGGGTTTGAATGTAGAACACCGAACTGGGTCCGAATGTTGAACACCGAGCTTGATTTGAATGTTGAACACCAAACTGGGTTTGAATGTAGGAAACCGAACTGTGTCCGAATGTTGACCACCGAACTTGTTTGAATGTTGAACACCGAAATGGGTTTTGAATGTAGACCACCGAACTGAGTCTGGATGTTGAACAACGAACTTCGTTTGAATGTTGAACACTGAACTGGGTTTTAATGTAGAACACCAAACTGGGTTCGAATGATAAACCCCGAAGAGGATTCGGACGTCGAAACTGAGCTGGGTCCGAATGTTGAACACAGAACATGGCTTGAATGTTGAACACCGAAGTGGGTTTAAAAGTAGAACACCGAACTGGGTTCGAATGTTAAACCCCGGATTCTGTTCCAATGTCCAATCCAGTTGGATATTGAAAACGAACTAAGTGTTGAATCCGGAAAAGGGTTTGAATATCAAGCCCCGAAATGGTTCGAATTTCGAATCCGGAATAGGTTTGAATGTTGAATACCGAACTGGGGTCAATTTTTGAACAACGAAATGGGTTCGAATATTGAATACGAACTGGGTTTTGATGTTGAATGTTGGAATGAAGCAAACACCTGCAAAACAGACCCCAGTTCCTTATTTGCAGTTGAATACGGAACTAGGAACTGGTACCTCTTCCTTATTCGTTATACGGAGCTTATCACTGTTCTATGTAAATATGGTCATTTTAAATCAGTTTTTTCGCACGTCGAATGATGTACATAAAGCTTTTTTGATGTTTCTTAGCAAGTGGACTTCTCTGTTTGTGAGTTAGCAAAGAAAATGCGTTCATGATACTCCAGTTCCTTATTCGACTTTTCACATGAGTTCTGTGGGTACATGTCCCTTTAAATTTCAGAGTTTCGGTCCGGTCATCCTAAAAGTGTTTCTTGAAGTTTCTTGGTAGAAAAGCATTGCGGTGTAAGTAATGAAAAAAGTTCATGTTTTATCGTATTACGCTAATTCTTCGTTTGGAGCTTAAATGAGTTCACAAAGACACGTCCCTTTAAAGTCCATCCTTTTTTCGGCCGATCACCTCGAAACTGTGCGTTTTTAATGTTGTTTGGCGACTTAACCATCTGGTTTACGAAATGTAGCAAACACCTGCAATAAATAGTCCCGTTCCTTATTCGCTGTCGAATACGGAACGAGGAGCTGGTTTCTCGTTCCTTATTCGTTTTTCGGAGCTTATCACTTTTCTATGTAAATCTGTTCATTTTGAATCACTTTATCGCTTGGCAGATGATGTGAATAAAGATTTCTTGATATTTCTTGGCAACTGAACTTCACTGTTTGTGAGTGGTCACTGTTTGTGAGCGGGTAAAGAAAATGTGTTTATGGTACTCCAGTTGCTTATTGGGAGTTTTGACATCGTGCTATGGGTACATGTCCCTTTAAAGTTCTTTTTTTTTGTCCTGTCATCCTAAACAAATGGTTTCTCGATGTTAATTTGTAGAAAAACATTGCTGTGTGAGTAATGAGAAAAGTTTTTTTTTATCGTATTGCGCTACATCGTTATTTTGGAACTTAAATGAGTTCACAAAGACATGTCCCATTAAAGTCCATCCTTTTTTGGGCAGATCACATTGAAGGAATGTGTATTCAATGTGTTTTGACCACTAAACCATCTGATGTACGAAATGAAGCAAACATCTGCAATAAATACTCCCGTTCCTTATTCGCTGTCGAATACGGAACGAGGAGCTGGTTTCTCGTTCCTTATTCGTTTTTCGGAGCTTATCACTTTTCTATGTAAATCTGTTCATTTTGAATCACTTTATCGCTTGGCAGATGATGTGAATAAAGATTTCTTGATATTTCTTGGCAAGTGAACTTCTCTGTTTGTGAGTGGTCACTGTTTGTGAGCGGGTAAAGAAAATGTGTTTATGGTACTCCAGTTGCTTATTGGGAGTTTTGACATCGTTCTATGGGTACATGTCCCTTTAAAGTTCTTTTTTTTGTCCTGTCATCCTAAACAAATGGTTTCTCGATGTTAATTTGTAGAAAAACATTGCTGTGTGAGTAATGAGAAAAGTTTTTTTTTATCGTATTGCGCTACATCGTTATTTTGGAACTTAAATGAGTTCACAAAGACATGTCCCATTAAAGTCCATCCTTTTTTGGGCAGATCACATTGAAGGAATGTGTATTCAATGTGTTTTGACCACTAAATCATCTGATGTACGAAATGAAGCAAATATATGCAATGCATACTCTTTATTCGACTTCCAATACGGAACAAGAAACTGGTTCCTCGCGGCTTATTCGTTTTTCGGAGTTTATCTCGGTTCTATGTTAAGATCTTCATTGAAAATCACTTTTTCGATCGCCAGAAGATCTAAATAAATAGTTATTTTCACACTCCTTTTGTAATTCTGAAAATAAATTTGGACTTACAACTGGGGCTAGATAAATTATGTGCTTTATATTCGCTTTGGGTGTTTTTCGCTGTTAGATGATTTTTTGTTTTATATCTGGCCACGATATGCCTTAAATATATAGTAACTTTTATTTTTAAATAAGGAATAGGGAATTGTTCCTTATTTGTTATTCGAATAAGGAATAAATAACTCGTTCCTTGTTCCTTATTCGAATAACGAATCAGAAATAAGGAACAAGGAACCAAAGTTCACCTCATTTTATTGGCTGAGAAGAAAATGGAAAAGTAGTGAAATAAAGATGAAATGTTTATATTGGAAACTAAATATGCAAAAGTGCTTTGCTATAACCAGGAATTCGCTATATCCGTCATTTTTTTTATATGAAGCAAAGAAGGAGCAGGCTGGGGAACTTAAAAAAAACTTCGCTATAACCGACTATTCGCTATAACCGAGTTTGCTATCACATGTATTCTTAAAAATCCGTCTTTTCACTGTAGATACAGTTTCAATGCACAATTACATAAAACGACACTCTAAATATATGTGAATAATTGCATACGTTAACAATATGATAAATGACTTTATCAAAGGTATTTTTCTATGCAAAAACAACATTCTTGGTGTGAAAAAAGTAAATAATTGTATGTATGTACTGCTCAGTAAAGATACAAATATTGCTATATCCACCGCCATATGCTTGCCATCTTCGGGATGGTTACAATTCTGTACTGTTGATTTTTATGAATATTGAGTTCTGCTCAACCCGGGGCTAGAGGGCGTGAGCGGTAGCTAGCATATTTCACTACCGCTCATGAACAGTCTCAATCAAACCGAGACTGCAATATTTCGTATGTGTCGTGCTCGGCCGTTTCCAAAGGTCCATTATCATACACTTTTTTATAGCACAGTGGCGTTGCTTGTGCAGTGTGGCGGCAGTAAAACGTCTCCCCGCGCTTGCAATCAGTACTGTTATTTATTCGATCTTTGGAGATCGCTGAGCCCGATACTGATATTTAGTGATCAGTGTTACATTTTCAATTTCTTTTGTTTTCTTACTTAATTTTCGATTCGGTGGTTCCACTACTCCGGCCGATAAAAGGCTCTGGGTATTGTTTAACCACCCATAGGATATGTTGTCTTCTTTCTAATTTTGTCTTTTGGCTGTTACTTGTGATTACGCAGGCTTCATAACCGCTGCTCCCAACTAAATTCATTTTTGTTTATTCGCTCTTCGTGGCATACAATTGTTTTAGATCCTGGGACCATACGCTGCTGGATATAGGGATGAAATAGAACAAATATTGCTTTATCCACCGCCATATGTTTGCCATCTTCGGGATGGTTAAAATTCTGTACTGTTGATTTTTATGAATATTGAGTTCTGCTCAACCCGGGGGTAGAGGGAGTGAGCGGTAGCTAGCATATTTCACTACCGCTCATGAACAGTCTCTATCAAACCGAGACTGCAAAATTTCGTATGTGTCGTGCTCGGCCGTTTCCAAAGGTCCATTATCCTACTCTGTTTTGAACCTGCATCTCTTTTCTCGAATATAAATTTAGATTTATCATTTCATTTCAAATAAACTACAACATATATTTACATAATTATAATAGCTCTCCATTCTTGGCGTTGGTCTCCTACTTTTTATTCCTTTAACTATATGTAGAAACCAAAATGATCTAAAAGCATGGAGTGCTGTGTAAAATTTGACGAAACTTAACAGGAAGCATCCTTGTATGCTCCTCTGCCAGATTGATACTTAATCATACCAATCTGTCATCAGATATGACCGCCGTTACCAAAAATAGAAAACCCTTTAAACAACTTCTTCTCATGTACTGTTGAGCAGAATTTGACGAAACTTTACAGGAAGTATCCTTGCATGGTCCTCTCTTCTTTGGGAACTTGTTTCATTGGTCAAACATTGTTTTTAACTTATTTATTTTGCTCAAACTGTCATGGCCTCTTTATCCAGTATAACGATAGGGCCCTCATGGGCCTCTTGTTTTAGCTCACCTAAGCCGAAGGCTCAAAATGAGCTATTATGACCGCTTTTTGTCTGTCCGTCGTCCGTTAGCTCTTTTTTAAACAACTTCTCCTTGGACAAGTTTGACCAAAGTTTCACGTGGATGATACTGAAGTCAAATCATTCCAAATTTATATAAATTAAGTCAATCCAACATCCAAGATGGCCGCTATTACCATATATGATCAAAACCTTAAAATACCTTCTTTTTAAGAACCGCTAAATAGATTTTGGAAGTGTTTCTTTACAAATGATTGCCAACTCCTGGACTACAAAACTTTTACAAACGAAGTTCCTAAGTCTCTAAATAGCTTTGCCCCGGGGTTCCAAAGTTTGTATACCGAGATTTTACATGTTTTACATAGACTTATATAGGGCATTTGTAAACGACATCTCCTCAGAAACCGTTTGACCAATTTTGACCAAGTTTCACGTGGATGATACTGATGTCAGTGCCTTCCAAAGTTATACAAATTAGGTCGACGCGACATCCAAGATGGCCGCCATTATTATATATAGTCAAAACCTTAAACAATCTTCTTATTTTTCCATTCTTACGGATGGATGAGGTATACAGTACTGGTTCTACCCAGGAATAAGTGACTATAGCATCCATTTACGATGGAGTCACGTTTCCACGTTTGCATACGCGGTGTCATGATAAAGACCTTGAATGAGCATGATAAAAATGACAAAATGAATATGAATTAGCCCTCTGCACGTGACAGTGTGTTTGTGAGAATGCAGTGGTTGTATTATACCCCGGCAACCACACGGGGAGAGAATATTTATATGGCAGAAATTTAGCCCTTTAAGTTTATATCCAAAAAGTTTGATACAATTTTACTTAAAGCTGTTCTGTTTTCAGGAGAAATATATTTGTTTATAGAATAATCAATGTATTCAGCAAAATCAGACGAGATTTCTAAATAAAATACGCCATATTATCACACCGTCAAGTTTTACTTTAAAATAACCCGTGTGTCTATCTCCTCCCACAGTTTTCCTCCGTTTCTTTTCAAACTTTAGAGGATGCTTACCTATGACATCAGCGTCAAAATCGACTTAGTATTACCAGAGTTACGACCCCTTTCTCGTAAAATGCTACCTTTTACACTGATTGTTTTCAGCGGGGGCATCCGTGTCCCATGGACACATTTCTAGTTTTTATCATATTGAATCCCCTTATTGTTTTCCTATTTTACTGTTCTGACCGGCTTGTGATACTTTGTATCACTGTTTTCTTGTATAATACTGACACTATACGCTGAACGTCACATGTTTTACCCCAGAACACACCGATGAAACTCAGTGGCGCCGGTGAGGCTTGAACTTGTGTCCTCCGGTTTCCAGTCCACTTGCTATCCTCCGGGAAACGCCAGCGCCTTCCCTTATAATCGAACGCAGCAGTTAAATAATCTATTAATTACATCTAAAATGTATTTGGTATTGGTATAAGTTGTGTCACTTTCAGCGTACCTGTTCCCATTTGAAAGAACTCAATAAGTCGGAAATAATGTTATATTTTAAATAGAGCAGACACTAGTTTTGTTTTGTCTAGTATAATTAAGTAAATCGACATCCACAGAATAGTGACGCCCGGTCATTCCACTTCATAAAATAATAGAATAGCGACTTCCCATTCATCATAATTCATGTAATATTATCTTTTTTTTATGGTGGGTGGGGTGTTGGGGGGGGGGGGTTCCACTTCATAAAATAATAGAATAGCGACTTCCCATTCATCATAATTCATGTAATATTATCTTTTTTTTTATGGTGGGGGTGGGGGGGGGGGGGGGGGTGGGGGGTGGTAGGGGGGGGGGGGGGGGTGTTGGGGGGGTTTAAGCCTAAAATACTATGACCTCACAAAGATAAGGGAAGGAATATAAAATATCGACTTTATGCTGTTCGTGTTGTCTGTTTTGTCTGTTGGTATCTAAATGCATTAATTTATACCTGCTGGGCTCCATTATCAATATCTATCTAACCAATGAAGATATTTGAAATAAAATATAGTAGAAATGGGTCAAATTATTTGTCGTTCTGTCTGTCTGTCTGTATGTCTGTCTGTCATGTACTATATGGTTGACTTTCTCATGCGTAAAATATGCATTTGGTTGAAAACTTCACTTTACCATATCCAATCCATTTTGGATTATATTTTAAAGATGGCGGACCAATAGTCCTTAATTGGAATTATTTAAAATATCAAGATATGGTTAATATCCAAAGGCTGCAGTTGTTCTTTAAAATAACGCTATCGTATAATCATTTAATTGGTTATTCCAATTTCGATTTGTTTTTAAATTATACGCACACTTCTTATTTTCCTATCTGAAATACTCTAACATGTTTAACATATCACAAAGCACCTACTAAACACGCACACGCACACACACACACACACACACACACACACCCCTAAAAGTATTAATTGGAATGAATATTTTTCGGTCTCAGATTTTGTTTAATGGCGGCACAAGAGCACGATTTGCGACAGTTTAAAGACCGATAATTAAAATTTCGAAAAGAAAACACAAAATAGCAATACTGGAACCCAGTACGCACGCATTTCATTATTTTTGATAGCTTTACTAACAAACGCATTGAAATAAAAGTAAATAGCCTTACGTTTTTACAGTTTACTCCAACACGACTGATTTGAGACGAGTAATTCGTTTTTGAATAGTCGTACCTTGTTTACAGATGAATGGCCACCCTTTTTGTAGTATTATCAATTAACAAATTTAACTCTTAAACATCATATGAACATTTCTTGATAGTCTCGGTGAGAAACATATATTGAAAACCGCTACTAAGTTGTATGTAAAAACAAAAGAGTATTATTTGCATGACGTAGATACTAATTTTACCACTGCGTGACTGCACGGGGAATTGAGGTAAATCTGTATTGTATAGATGCACAACTATTGCCAGATAATTCATCAATACATTCACCTGTGGATTAATTTACCTGTTCAACGTTTTCTACGTCATCAAATAAAATCTTATCTCGCTTTTCACAGATATTGCAATGTGTGAATAGTAAATATATATTGTTGTGTATTGATTTCGATTTAAATAAACATAAAAATGTTCATGAAACAAAACATGGCCGGAGAACTTTTACATCAACCAATCGGATTTGCAGGATTTTTACCAAGTGTGTAAGAAATGTTGTTTACATGGTGCACAGTGCAAACTGACATCGCAACAACATATTTCGTTGTTTTCTTCATTGTTTTCGAAGTTGTTGTAAATTGGTACATGTAAACTATTCCAAATAGTTGATCATGTATGCATTTTTATGTTTTCTTTGCTTAGTATTGATGGTATTAAATATTAAACAATGGTACGAAAACAAGTATATGGTATTATGTGAAATAATGAATGAATATAATACTTATTTCAGCAAGTCCAGCGAGTATAGAGTACAGGGATGCACCACAACAAAATCAGGATTTGAGCACCACAGCAGTCGTTCTGAAATGTGTAACAACCAGCTGTACCTTCCCCTCACCTACATTTACCTGGTACTATACAGAGGTAAGCCGAATAGAACATCATCACGTATGAATCATCACATATGAAATGTTTAACAACAACTTGTACCTACACCTTCATTTACCTGGTACTATAAAGAGGTAAGCTGAAAAAAACATGATAACATATGAAATGTTTAACAACCAGCTGTACCTACCCAGAACTTATATTTACCTGGTACAATCAAGAGGTAAGCTGAATAAAACATAACATCTGAAGTGCGTTACAACCAGATGTACCTACCCCGCACCTACATTTACCTGGTAATATATAGAGGTAATCTAAATAAAACATGATAACATATGAACTGTGAAACAACCAGCTGTACATGCCTCGCACCTACATTTACCTGGTAATATACAGAGGTAAGCTGAATAAAACATCATAATATATGAAATGTGTAACGAGATGTACCTACCCCGCACCTACATTTACCTGGTACTATACAGAGGTAAGCTGAATCCAACATCGTAACATATGAAATGCGTAACAACCAGCTGTACCTACCCGATACCTAAATTTACCTGGTACTATATAGAGTTAAGCTGAATAAAACATGATAACATTAAATGTGTAACAACCAGCTGTACCTACTCGGCACCTACATTTGCCTGGTACTATATAGAGGTAAGCTGAATAAAACATGGTAACATATGAAATGCGTAACAATCAGCTGTACATGCCCCGCACCTACATTTACCTGGTACTATACGGAGGTAAGCTGCATAGAACATCATAACATATGACATGTGTAACAAGCTGTATATACGCTGCACCTACATTTACCTGGCTCTATGCAGAGGTAAGCTGAATAAAACATGATAACATATGAAATGTGTAATAACCAGCTGTATCTACCCGGCACCTAATTTTACCTGGTAATATACAGAGGTAAGCTGAATAAAACATCATAATATATGAAATGTGTAACGACGAGCTGTACCTACCCCGCACCTACATTTACCTGGCACTATACAGAGATACTCTGAATAAAACATGATAACATATAAAATGTGTATCAACGAGCTGTATGTACCCTGCACCTACATTTACCTGGCACTATAAATAGGTAAGCTGAATAAAACATGATAAGATATGAAATGTGTAATAACCAGCTGTATATACCCTGACCAATGAACACCAACACCTTAAAACTACATACATTTTCCCGCTGCACTTTATCGAGAAATAATATGCTTTATTGAATGTGTATGCAATAGCAATGCAAATATTTATATGTTAATGATGTGTAAGAGGTATATAATAAAAGGATCATTACTAGAGTAACGTGTTCTGGAAGTTTGTATCACCTCTTGTAGGTAAATGCCAGAGCAAGATAACACTCGAGGCTCCGCCTCTCGTGTGATCCTTGATCTGGCATTTACCTACTCGAGGTGATACAATCTTCCAGAACACGTTACTCTAGTAATAATCCTATTATATCGAACAAATGTTTTGATTAAAATTTAAATATACGAAGGGGAAAAATCGCAATATTTATACATTTATATTTTTTTTTTTTAAATTTATATTTTTAAACCAGTTTTGATTGAAAGAAACAAATCTGCTCGACACCTTTTTTAGATCACCTGAGCCGAAGGCTCAAGGTGATCTATTGGGATCACTCTGCGTCCGTCGTCCGTCGTCCGTCATCCGTCGTCCGTCGTCCGTCCGTCGTCGTCGTTAACTTTTCTTCAAACGACTTCTTCTCAGAAACCGCTTGGCTAATTTTGACTAAACTTCACATGGATGATCCTTAGATAAATGCTTTTTAGATTTGTTAAAATTAGGTCAGCGCGACATCCAAGATGGCCGCCATTGCCATATATAGTCGAAACCTTAAAAAATCTTCTTCTCCAGAACTGCATGACAGATTTAAACAGTTTTTCTTTTAAAATGATCGCCAACGCCTACACTATCAAGTTTGTTAAAATAAAGTCCCCGGGGTTAAAAATGGCCGTGCCCCGGGGATCCAAAGTTTGTATATTGAGATTTTGCATGTTTTTCATATAGACATATAGGAAAAAACTTTAAAAAATCTTCTTCTCTGAAACCACAAGGCACAGAGCTCTCATGTATTACATGTAGCATCAGCTTATGGTCCTCTACTAAGTTTGTTCAAATGGTGACCCTGGGGTCAAATTTGTCCCCGCCCCGAGGGGTCACAGTTTTACATAGACTTATATAGGATAACAAAATAAAAAATCTTCTTCTCGGAAACTACAAGAGCCAGAGGTTTAATGTTTTGCATTTACTATAAGTATATGGTCCTTGAGCAAGTTTGTTCAAATGGTGACCACCGGGTCACATTTGACCCCGCCCCAAGGATCACATGGTTTGCATAGACATGTATAGGGAAAAACTTAAAAAATCTTCTTCTCTGAAACTGCAAGAGCCAGAGGTTTAATATTTTGCATTTGCTATAAGCTTATGGTCCTCTACCAAGTTTGTTCAAATGGTGACCCAGGGGTCACATTTGGCCCCACCCCGGGGGTCACAGTTTTACATAGGCTTGTATAGGCAAAAACTGAAAACAATCTTCTTCTCTGAAACTACAAGAGCCAGAGGTTTAATATTTTGCATTTACTATAAGATTATAGTCCTTTACCAGGTTTGTTCAAATAGTGATCCTGGGGTCACATTTGGCCCCGCCCCGGTGGTCACAGTTTTACATAGACTTGTATAGGGAAAAACTTTAAAAATCTTCTTCTCCGAAACTACAAGAGCCAGAGGTTTAACATTTTGCATTTACTATAAGATTATGGTCCTTTACCAAGTTTGTTCTAATGGTGACACTGGGGTTACATTTGGCCCCGCCCCAGGGGTCACATGTTTTACATAGACTTGTATAGGGAAAATCTTAAACAATCTAATCTTCTCTGGAACTGCTTGAGCCAGATGTTCAATATTTTGCATTTTCTACAAGCTTATGATCCTTTACCCAGTTTGTTCAAATGGTGACCCTGGTGTCAAATTTGGCCCCGTCCCGGGGGTCACAGTTTTACATAGATTTATATAGGATTTTTTTTAAAAATCTTCTTCTCTGAAAGAACAAGAGCCAGAGGTTTAATATTTTGCAGTTACTATAAGATTATGGTCCTTTACCAAGTTTGTTCAAATGGTGACCCTGGGATTATATTTGGCCCCGCCCCCGCGATCACAGTTTTACATAGACTTGTGTAGGGAAAAATTAAAAAAATCTTCTTCTCTGAAACTGCAAGAGCCAGAGGTTTAATATTTTGCATTTACTATGCGCTTATGGTCCTTTACCAAGTTTATTAAACTGGTGACGGCTCTGCCCCAGGGGTCATATGTTTTACATAGACTTGTATAGGGAAAAACTTTAAAAATCTTCTCTTTCTGAAACCACAATTAAGGCACACAGCTCTCCTATATTACATGTAGCCCTTGGGTCACATTTGGCCATGCCCCAGAGGTTACACCTTCATTTTGTCTTTGATCTTTACCAAACTTTGTCAGTGTCTTTATATCAATGTTGGTAAACAACAGAGGCCACATTTCTCGGACAATCTTAACCAAACTTGCACAGATTGTATATGATCATAAGATTTCGAAGTCGTTCGATAATGGACAATTACTCAGGTGATCGATATAGGGCCATCTTGGCCCTCTTGTTTTTATTGTCGTCTGGTAAACCAAGCGTCTTACGATTGACATAACTTGAACTGTATTTTAATAAGCGTCCACCGATTTCCAATTGTCAAAGCGTGTCGTTATTGGAAAAACCCAAAACCTATTTGCATACTTCCCGTGACGTCACAATCGTGTAACAGTAAAAATTGTTGACCGGTGAACAGTAAAAATTGCTTCACGCTAAGTGTATGGACTATTTATACAGGAGTGTAATCGTGAGGTATAATAATAAAAATTGCTTCACGCTAAGGGCATGGGCAATTTTATACAGGAGTGTAACGGGTTATCGAATTAAACGAAATATGCACTATGGAACAAAGTGACATTGATGATGATGTCACAATACTTGAAGGATAGGTTTACATTGAAAACTATTGAATTGTGAAAAAACAAAATAAGAATAACTATGACAACTGGTTGAGCAAGATTATTCCATTTGCAGTACGATGTAACGCTTGCAGTGACAAGACAAGAAATGCAATGCCGGCCAACCTATATGGAGTATAGTGTTAATCAAGCTCTGACTGTCTTTTTTTAATTGACGGACTTTGCAAAACTTGCTCAGACATATTACATACACACAATAATGATAGTATATCACTAATACCTTAGTTCCTACCGCAAACATACATGTACACCCCAAGCCCAAGACGCTGCAAGTGATGCACGTGTTCCGTCAATCATATTACATTAATTCCATTAAGTAAACAATTATGAAGTCCATTAAGTAGTTCAAGGTCAGTCAGTTGCTATATATTATAACCTATGTCACTAATAATGTATGTCAAAGCCATTCTGACTGACCTTCTTTCAGTAGGAGCATGTTACTGCCATGTCAGTTTGTGTAAACTTTGAAAGCTGTATGGCTGTTACTGTGCGAAAACTCAACTACATTACGCAAAGGTGGTCAAGGTCATTCTCATTTACTTGTTTTTAGCTCTACTGATCAGAGATCAGCATAGCTTATGCCGTGGTGCGGTGTCCGTCGTCCGTCTGTCGTCTGTCCGTCCGTCTGTCCGTCCGTAAACTTATTTTAGTAGCGACTACTCCTCTGAAACTACTGAATGGATTTTCATGAAACTTTACAGAAATGTTGCCCTTCATGAAGTCTAGTTGATCCTAGCAAAAATTCATGTTGATGTGAAATCCAAGATGGCCGCCAAATCTAAAAATAGGTTTTTAAAAAACAAGATTGTAGCGACTACTTCTTGAAAACTATAAGTGATATTGATATGGGACTTTTTCTAAAATGATCAGCATGACATGATGTTGGTCCTTGTCAAAAATTGTTTTGATTCGATGTTAAACATGGCTGCCAGCGGCCATCTTTGTTTACATAGAGTTATATAGTAAAAACTTGTAGCGACTACTTCTTTGAAACTACTTGGCGGATTTTGATGAAACTTTACAGGAATGTTGCTCTTAATGTCTAATTGATCCTAGCAAAATTTCAGATCCGCCAGAAATTCACGATGGCCACCACAGCTAAAAATAGATTTTTAAAAAATGAATTTGTAGCGACTACTTCTTGAAAACTACAAGTGATATTGATATGGGACTTTTTCTAAAATGATCAGCATGACATGATGGTTATCCGAGTCAAACATTATTTTGATCGACGTTAAACATGGCTGTCAGTGGCCATCTTTGTTTACATAGATTTATATAATGAAAACTTGAAGCGACTACTCCTCTGAAACTACTTGACGGATTTTCATGAAACTTCACAGGAATGTTGCTCTTGATGTCTAATTGATCCTAGCAAATTTCAGGTCGGCCGGAAATTCAAGATGGCCACCACGGCTAAAAATAACTTTTAAAAAAACAAGTTTGTAGCGACTACTTCTTGAAATCAAAATCAATCAGTAGAGCTTCAAGGTCATTGACCTCTTGTTTAGAAATATACTGCTGGCGTATAAATGTAAGTGTGTATAAGTTTAAAAGTTATACATCTTTAGGTATCTGAGTTATCACACCGTAAAAGCCGTGTCTTTGATAACAGAGGGATAACTGGATATCAGATTTAAAAGCTATACAGCTTTAGGTATCTGAGTTATCACACCGTAAAAGCCGTGTCTTTGATAACAGAAGGATAACTGGATATCAGATTTAAAAGCTATACAGCTTTAGGTATCTGAGTTATCACACCGTAAAAGCCGTGTCTTTGATAACAGCGGGATAACTGGATATCAGATTTATAAGCTATACAGTTTTAGGTATCTGAGTTATCACACCGTAAAAGCCGCGTCTTTGATAACAGAGGGATAACTGGATATCAGATTTAAAAGCTATACAGCTTTAGGTATCTGAGTTATCACACCGTAAAAGCCGTGTCTTTGATAACAGAGGGATAACTGGATATCAGATTTAAAAGCTATACAGCTTTAGGTATCTGAGTTATCACACCGTAAAAGCCGTGTCTTTGATAACAGAGGGATAACTGGATATCCGAGTCGATAAAAATGGCGGACATCAATACCGGTTAGATATTTCCTTTAAGTATTTTTCTAAAACCAAAATGAGATGAAAACAAATTACATGGTGTACATATGTATGGATGTTGAAACATTCAACAGTGATTATCCCGACCAATTTCGTCGACAAATACGGCAGATATTCGCACAACTACTCCAACATTTTATGAAAATTACGAAAAATGTTTGCATTTGATGCTACGTATTAAAGTTAATAAGTATTTAATTCAGTCATTGTAGTGCTATTTTGTGTAAGTGCTCTTTTGGAGAAGTGATCCGCTTCGAAAGTGGTCGTGGTACGAGAAAACATGATGCCTTATGAAACAGAGCAGATTTTACTAAGAGATTAAGGATGACAGAGCAAAGAAATTGCGTGTTGCCCAAGAGTTTATTCCTTGGAAAATAGCTATATCTTACATTTTTATCGGATTTGACATATATTTTTACGAATAAAATGAGCTGTTGTAACTCGAGATCAAACAGCATAAATAGTATCCGTTGAACCGTGTTATGATGGTACCACATACAAAGCCACCACATACTAAGCCAACGTAACTCATACGTGTCGTAGGGGGAACTAAGCGGGTTGTGAAAAGGTTCTAGGCTCATTCTGCAAATGTTTAACTCGATGTGAATGTATAATGAACCTAAAATATTCCTTTTGTTTTGGCCTTTTGGCGACGAATGACTATGACATGTGTTGCTGCGGCTTTAACTCCAGTTCAGTTCCGTTTCTGGACGGTGCCGCCATGCACCCGTCCTATGTAGTGGGAAATCTGGCGGACAATGAATTTCTTCTAAAAACCAAAGATCACCAGATTACAGCGCGATAAAAGTAGTACCAGTTGCAAGGCTGTAATTGGGCAAAAGATCCGTATATTGACAAAATATTGATAAATATGTAAGCGTTGGTAAATATTTAGTGATTTTAACTTAAGTTTAAATAATACGCTGTTTTTGAAGGGATTTGATCCTGTACAAATTAATGCGCATTTGTCTTATTTGTCTTATAACATAAACCAGCGTCTACATGAGGTTGGGGGTAAAAGCCGTACCGTACCGTACATTCCGAAATATAACGAAAATAGCAGGTGCGTACTACGGAGAATACCGAAAGTAGCAATGAATAGTTTAGTAACGAATCTAATAGAGAGTATCGGTATATTATCCAGGTTGACTATACCACATGACCTATGACGTCATTATTGCTAATTCGTGAAGAAAAAAATTGTAAACATTCGCCCACATCGAAAGCTTCAGAGTGCGATACGATTTGTATTTCTTAACCATTTTCTACCAAAGAAATCGCATTCGAACGCAAAAAATGTACTCTACCCTCGACTGATATTATCTTTTTGTGAAAGTTGGTACTTTTGGTAAACACTTTGGAAAACTTCTGAAAATGCACCAGAACAAATTGCTAATCCATGAAGCGTACTATAATTTTGCGCATATTATGAACAAAGTACATTTTTATCACGAAAACTTACACAATATTAGTTCACATCAGGTAAGCGAAAGAGCTTTGTGTCAAATAACCTGTTCGCAAGAATAAATGCATTTTTAAATTATGCTAATCCGTGAAGTCGATTATTTTATGCTAAACCGTGAAGTCCTTTGTGTTGTCAATTAACTAAAACTTTATAAAACCTATGTTTTATCGTTATTTTGTCCGTCGTCAGACTTCGTCCGTCGTTGTTGTCTTCCGTCGTCATCGTAAACATTTAAACAATATATGTGAAACCACTGGGCGAAATTGCATAAAAGTTCACAGGAACGATTTCTGGGTGGTTATCTCTCAATGTTATTCAAAATCTAGCAATCAACCCAGAACTCGGGTTGGCATGCCAACAGAAGGAAAATATAGGAAGGTGGGATATAGTGCTGCAGTTTTATATTCCAGAAAAATCCATTATAAAAAGAAATATAAAAAGATCGGACAGGGAAAGTAGCATTCAAGGAGGACAGACAACCACAAAACACAGAAAAAAACACGCAAACAGACAAACAAGAAGGCAAAAGCAATAATAAATGCAAACGACATCACAAACACAAAAGGGTTGACAATAGGGCTACCGCCTTGGAACGGTCAGTGGCAAAGTAGGCCACTGGGGGTTTAAACCGGTTCTAGGGTGCACCAAACCTCACACTTACCCTACTGTCATCCCATTAAAACAGGACAGTGTAAATAAAGAAATCCCCGCCATAATCTAATCTCTAACCAACAAGGCAGCATCAATATGCAATATAAGTAAAACACAAATATGCTCGTGTATATATAATACAAAAAAACAATAGCCTAGAAAGCCACACTGAAGGTACTCAATGACTTGGAAGACGCCAGAGCAGTAAGAGAATAAACCATTAAGGGCACGACAAGAAAAACCATGGACAAACATCAAACGCCACCGTCCCAATGGGCTTTAGGTGGGCGTCATCATAGGGTCCACAGCCTGTCCAGTCATCGTACAATTAGAGAACCCTTACTAAACACACGGCTTTATATATGACGGGGATATGACACGGCAGTATAAACGCTGTATTCAACTGAGAACACTTGTCGTCCAGGTAAGTTTATCGATTATACGCTGCATTGATCGATTTTTACTACGCTTATCGTGGCGGTATGCGAGAGGCCTCGATGTACGGCACACCCATCTACATTGCAAACAGACATTATATATCCTTGTTTTACTGATTTTTTATATATTCTACATTGCCAGAAAGCCAAATAAATAACCTTTCTAATGGTATAATTTTATTCCAAATAACGGTTAAATAAATAGATAAAATCTCGAGTTGGAAAGGAAATTTATCGCATTTTTTTCTTTTCTTAAAGCGTTTACACACATCACCGTGTGTTCATTGTTTTGGTTACATGTATTGTTAAATGAATATTTACATAAGATGCATAGTTAAAAAGCCAAATAAATAACCTTTCTATTGATTGGTGTTCTTTCAAACAATTTCTTCAAAGGTTAAATGAACGTGGAGAATCTCGAGTCGGTAAACAAAATAAAAGCGTTGCCGCAATTATCAAGCGGTTCTTTTTTTCAGTCTAGATAACGTTTGTGACAATAACAATACATTTAAATGATTTATTAAGTGAGCAAAATTAAATTATCTTTTTTAACTTTTCTATAAATGTTGTTAACAACAACTGGTAAAACTTCGACTGCATTGTGTGATCAATTAGGAATCGTGTTTTTAGCACATTTAAATGGCTTTATTTTGTGTTTTGTTATGTTAAAACGATGACCGACGTTCGTGCAGTTTCTTTTTTATACGGCTTTCACGCTTTTTGTATATTTGTCGATCTTTGTTTATCGTACAACACATATGCAATTTGTGTTTGGTGTAGTTTTTAAGTGGGTTATGATTTTAATCTAAACAATATATATGTATATTTTTAACTTGGCTATTGAACGTGTTTGTCTCTCTCTGTTGGATTAGCATGTATATTTTATGGAAGGTATTTTTTTTCTCTCAGTTAAACCGTACCTGCTGATTATTGCAAGTAATAACATACATATTGAAATTGTGTTTATGGTAGTTTTTAAGTGGGTAAGTTGTTAAAATCAAAGTCATAATACCCACTTAAAAACTACCATGAACACAATTTCAATATGTATGTTACTCGTATTACATGCAATCATTAACAGGTACTGTGTAAGTGAGAAAAAAGTTTATCCTTTTATAAAATATCCATGTTGATCCAAGAGAATATTTTTTTTTAAAATGGCCAAGTTATTACTTTTTTTAAAACCAAAGTCATAATCCATTTAAGACTACCCTAAAAAATCATTTCAATACGTCTATTATTACTTGCATTAACAGGTACGGTTTAATTGAGAGAAAAAAAGGTTACCTTTTCATAAAATATACATGTTGATCCAAGAGAAATTTTTTTCTTCTTCAAAATGGCGAAGTTAAAAAAAAATATTTTGTTAAAATCAAAGTCATAATCCATTTAAAAACTACCCTAAACACAATTTCAATATGTCTGTTATTACATGCAGTCATCAAAAGGTACTGTGTAAGTGAGAGAAAAAGATTACCCTTCCATATAATATACACGTCAATGATCCAAGATCTTTTTTTTTTCAAAATGGCGAAGTTTTTTTGTTTGTTGCTAAAATCAAAATCATAACCCACTTAAGAACTACCCTAATCATAATTTCAATATGTCTGTTATTACTTGCAATCATCAACAGGTACAGTTTAATTGAGAAAAAAAAGTTTACCCTTCCATAAAATATACATGCTAATACAGGAGAAAAAAAAAACACGTTCAAAATGGCCAAGCTAAAAAAATATATATTTGTTGAAATCAAAGTCATAAACCAACAAAACTACACCGAACACAAATTGCATATGTTTTGTATGATAAACAAAGATCGACACATATATAAAAAGCGTGAAAGGCGTATAAAACAAGCAAACAAGAAACTACCCGAACGTCATCCATCTTTTTTTCATCGCAATTTCACACATCCTGGTTTGAGAACAAAGAAATATAAAAAGATCGGACAGGGAAATAGCATTCAAGAAGGACAGTCAACCACAAAACACAGAAACAAACACGCAAACAGACAAACAAGAATGCAAAAGTAATAATAAGCAAAAGACATCACAAACACAAAAGGATTGACAATAGGGCTACCGCCTTGGAGACACTAAAAAAAGCAACAATTAAAAACTTGCTAAAAAACGAACAACCCACGCAAATTGTGAAAAGGATACTTACAATTACGTTTTGCAGCAACTAACTTGGAAATGAGAGCATTTTATAATCACTGCAACTAGATGTTGTCAACAATTTTAGCTGGCTAAAAGACTAAATCAGTCGACTTTAAAACCGAGAAGAAAACAAACAAACACCAATAATGTGTTGTTCGAATTATCATTACCATGTTTGCCGATCTTACTTTTTTTTATTGATACATGTGTGTTTGTTAATTACTCAATCGATATGCCAGTATAGTATATTAATCATACGATTCTTAATTGCTAACACAATGCAGTCGAGGTTTTACCAGTTGTTGTTAACAAACATTTATAGAAAAGTTAAAAAAGATAATTTAATTTTGCTCACTTAATAAATCATTTAAATGTATTGTTATTGTCACAAACATTATCTGGACTGAAAAAAGAACCGCTTGATAATTGCGGCAACGCTTTTATTTTGTTTACCGATTTGAGATTCTCCACGTTCAATTAACCTTTGAAGAAATTGTTTGAAAGAACACCAATCAATAGAAAGGTTATTTATTTGGCTTTTTAACCATGCATCTTATGTAAATATTCATTAAACAATAATACATGTAACCAAAACAATAAACACACGGTGGTGTGTTTAAACGCTTTAAGAAAAGAAAAAAATGCGATATATTTCCTTTCCAACTCCAGATTTTACCTATTTATTTAACCGTTATTTGGAATAAAATAATACCATTAGAAAGGTTATTTATTTGGCTTTTTCTGGCAATGTAGAATATATAAAAAATCAGTAAAACAAGGATATATAATGTCTGTTTGCAATGTAGATGGGGTTGCCGTACATCGAGGCCTCACGCATACCGCCACGATATCGATAAATGCAGCGTATAATCGATAAACTTACCTGGACGACAAGTGTTCTCAGTTGAATACAGCGTTTGTACTGCCGTGTCATATTCCCATCATATATAAAGCCCTTCGTTTAGTAAGCGTTTATAATGGATTTTTCTGGAATATAAAACTGCAGCACTTTATCCCACCTTCCTATATTTTCAATCTGTTGGCATGCCAACCCGAGTTCTGGGTTGATTGCCAGATTTTGAATAACATTGAGAGATAACCACCCAGAAATCGTTCTTGTGAAGTCTTATGCAATTTCGCCCAGTGGTTTCACATATATTGTTAAATGTTTACGATGACGACGGAAGACAACAACGACGGACGAAGTCTGACGACGGACAAAATAACGCTAAAACATAGGTTTAATAAAGTTTTAGATAATTGACAACACAAAGGACTTCACGGTTTAGCATAAAATAATCGACTTCACGGATTAGCATAATTTAAAAATGCATTAATTCTTGCGAACAGGTTCTTTGACACAAAACCCTTTCGCTTACCTGATGTGAACTAATATTTTGTAAGTTTTCGTGATAAAAACGGGGGTATATGCATGTACTTTGTTCATAATATGCGCAAAATTATAGTACGCTTCATGGATTAGCAATTTTTTCTGGTGCATTATTAGAAGTTTTCCAAAGTGTTTACCAAAAGTACCAACTATCACAAAAAAATAACATCAGTCGAGGGTAGAGTACATTTTTTGCGTTCGAATGCGATTTCTTTGGTAGAAAATGGTTAAGAAATACAAATCTTATCGCACTCTGAAGCTTTCGATGTGGGCGAATGTTTACAATTTTTCTCTTCACGAATTAGCAATAATGACGTCATAGGTCATGTGGTATAATCACCCTGTTATCAGTATATGAAGGATGTATAAAACGACAACAGACAATGTTTATGAATTTATTGATATCATATATTAGAACAATTAGCATGCATACATGAAATAGATATACATCAGATTTAATTGGATAATAAATAGAATCCTAGCCGTACCATCACAAATAAAGATGTATTTATTTATTTATTCATTTTATTTCCTCCATTACAGAGATTACATAATATAATATTATGACAACAATGCATATTAAAGTAGGTGATGTATGAAATATTTGAGAAAAAAAAAAAGTGAAAAACATAGAACATGAACAATATGTACATACATATATAAAAGATATCCAAAACATGTCTAATAAACATTCCTCTCTTGTTAGAACCTTTATTCACGAAACGAAATATAGAACGAAACGAAAGTAGACAAAGGTTCTGGAGGGGAATGTAATCATATATATTTAACTACAGTATCCTGGTCCATGAGAAGACTAATGTAATACGCAATTGACTAACTCTAAGAATTGCCAATATTGCAGGTTTGACTGCTAGTATGTTAATTTGCAACTTATACAATCACATACTGAGTTACATTTTTTATAAAGTGATATGACTGAATTAGAAAAGCATAATAATTAGTTGAAGACAATGTGTCAAAAAATGGTATGCAAGTAGATCCAAGCATGACATTATACATCTCTTTGCCAGGAAGCGTAATGAAGTGGTTAAATTGTACAATATCTAAGATCAAATATAAATCGTCAAAATACTTTTGTCTCGACATCGAAAAGGCTTCGCATGTTGTGGTTAAATGTTCGAATATGTCATTTACTTTAAAGTGGCACAACAAACATTCACTTTCATTGGATTAACCCACAGTTTAATTATATACAACACCAAACGAATGTCTGAGCTGGATCGGGGAATATCCCATAATACAGCTGACTTAAGTATTGGATGAAGACGCCGGAATCTCTGGAAATCTTCATCTTCACTCAGTCTCAATTCCCACGATTGAACCTGGTGACTATTTACATTAGTTAAAACAATTTTCTTTCATTTATATTTTGAAGGAAAATGTCCACTATTGACATAATCCGTCAAAAAGTGCTGTAAGTTATATTTACTTAGTATGGTAAATATATCGGGAATAAAACCGTATTGGTCCTTGAAACCCTTAAGAACAAAATGTTGTAACCTAATGTCAAATATCCTTCTAGACAGTAAGTTTAGCGGCGTAGAGCATAATTTTTGTAAAAAACACAATTTTCTTCTATCAATTTCCGACACCATTGGCATCCAACCTAGAGTACTCAATGCCATGTCTGTTCTAGTGCGCATATGCAACTTCTGAGTACATTTTGCAGCTAATCTTATAAATTTTTCGGCTAATAAAATGTCACATCCTTGCATGTGTGACCATAATTCGCACCCGTAAAGAAATGAAGGAAATGATATCTTCTTTATAAGATTTGCAAGAGTCTTAGGATTTATGAAATTAAAATCAGTCTCTATATTAAGCAATGCAAATAGAGATGCTCTACCCTTTGAACATCTACTTTCAATACCTTTGGAACATTTTAAATTCGGGACAATATCTATACCTACATGTTTTGCTTGCATGGTTTGTTCAATACATTTTTCTCCAATCATAATGTTAACAGCAGCTTTAATGTTTTTATTTTTACTACATACTAGAAAATTGCACTTTGAATCGTTATAGGAAAATCTCCATTTATGCACGTAGTCATTCGCGATATCTAGACAAGACTGCAGATTTAGTGCATTAGGACATACTAAGGTAATGTCGTCGGCCAGTGTTGGGGCAACACAATTTACGCTACCAATAAAACAACCAAGTCCGCTGCGCTCTAGATCATCGAGAAGAGTGTTGATGTATAAGAGATAGTACCAACTAGACATTACACCTCCTTGGCGTGTTCCCTGCAATAAGGTGAATGGTTCGGATTTTATACCATTTACTAAAACGCAGCTTGTCATACCACTGTAACACTCTATTATTACGCGAAGGGCTTTTCCAGAGATGCCAAATTGTTTTATCTTGTAAAAGAGGCCATTATGCCAAACAGTGTCAAATGCCCCTGATGTATCTAACAGGACCATAAATGGACTACTTCCATTTTGAACATATAGTAAATTGTTTCGCGAAGGTTAAATGATGTTGTTATCGACCCGAGATATTGTTGGTAGCCGTTTTGCTGACTATTTGGGAAGCTAATTCTACGTTGTTTAGTCCATTTTTGAACTCTTAATGATTTTACTTTTTCGAAAACTTTGTAGATAACAGGTAAGAGTGTAACCGGTCTATAGCTTGCCGTGTTACTTCTACATTTACCTTCTTTTAATATAGGTATGATAATGCCGATTTTTAGATCGGACGGTACGTGTTCTGTATAGAAAATCATATCATAGAGATGTGCTAGATAGCGAACTATTGATGTTCCTCCGTACCTTAGATGGTCATTTACTATTAGGTCATGACCTCCGGATTTATTTAATTTAATGGAGCGAATGACTTCATGTACTTCTGAAAACTGAACAGGACCGCTGAGGATCTTGTCAGTAGCATGATCGTTTGATTTCAAAAAACTGTCGATATGGGTATCTATTTCGTTTTTAAAATCTTCGTCAAAATCTTCATTTAATACAGGAATGAAAACACTTTCGTAGTGGTTTTTGAAGGCGCCTGCGATCTCGCCAGGTTCCCTGAGAACATTACCATCTACGTTTATGTCTCTTATGATACTGGAGCGTCTTTTCCTTTTCTTATTTAGAATTTGCCAAAATGTTTTTGAATCAACCTCTGCACTTTCTTCCAGCTCATTATAAAATCTGCTATTACACTCTGAAATTGCATTTTCCTGGATATTTTTGAATTGTCGTTTAGATAATTTGTAGTTTGTGTATGATGAATGAGTATGGTCCCTAGGCCTTCCTTCAGAGATCCACGCTCGTCTTAACTGTCTCTGGGTTGCGTGTGCTTGTTTGACCTCTGAGGTCCAGTAGGGCTTTGCGTGAACATTTGGTTTTAATTTAGGCAAGGTCTTATTTGCGGCCGTATGAATAGAATGAACAATGTGTCTGTACATTTCATCTACGTCATGATTCGAGCAAATATCTAAATTTAAAATATCACGTTTTGATAACTCTTTGTTTAGTTCAGCTGCATATTTATCTTTAGCTGTATCTGAACATTTTTTCCAGTTAACCTGCTTGTGTTTCTGAATGTTTCTAAATATATAAGCATCCATAGGGAAACAAAACTCAGTTATGATTGGAAGATGGTCCGATACAGTGCAGACATCATCATCAATTGCATTGCACACATTAATAACATGTTTTTGGTCGCTACTAAGTATAATGTAATCAAGCGTTTTCTTAGTTGGCCTGAACGTAAACGAACAACCTTCTATGGATTAGCAATTTTTTCTGGTGCATTATCAGAAGTTTTCCAAAGTGTTTACCAAAAGTACCAACTATCACAAAAAAATAACATCAGTCGAGGGTAGAGTACATTTTTTGCGTTCGAATGCGATTTCTTTGGTAGAAAATGGTTAAGAAATACAAATCTTATCGCACTCTGAAGCTTTCGATGTGGGCGAATGTTTACAATTTTTCTCTTCACGAATTAGCAATAATGACGTCATAGGTCATGTGGTATAATCACCCTGTTATCAGTATATGAAAGATGTATAAAACGACAACAGACAATGTTTATGAATTTATTGATATCATATATTAGAACAATTAGCATGCATACATGAAATAGATATACATCAGATTTAATTGGATAATAAATAGAATCCTAGCCGTACCATCACAAATAAAGATGTAATGTAATCAACATTATTAAATAAATATCCGACATGGGGTCAATAACATTACCAAGAAATTAATGACATTAAATAACGTAAAGGTTCAAGTGGTTATTTAAAGGTGTGACAAACACGTAGTCAGATTTCAAGTGGCATTCACAACTCTTAACACAGCAGAATACATGAATAATCAGTAATATTTATACTAATAATAAAGATTATCCTTGGTAAGCACTTGTTAATCTATGGACACCTTGTCTGCAAAATATTGATTCTGGAAAAAATTGATTTTGATGTAATTAAACTTTTTTTAATAATTACATTCATTACATACACATTTATAGAGTAAATAATTCGATTACCGTGAAATTTAATTGAAAACTGTTCACATTACATCCTGGTAACTATCAAAGGCCGTTCATAAATTCGCGAGTAGAAGAGATTATAAAACTATATACCACAGACATCTCTTTATCAAACCATACATTTATTTTCACCAAAGACTACATTTATTTTCTTTATTGTTTATATATTTTTTGTTTTATACTTATCCTAATTCAATGAAGTTTTGTTTTGTTTTGTTTTAGCCATATCGCCACCGAAAACGTCTTTGCAGAAATCATATTTTACAGACATTCAAGGGGCGATAACTCTGTCATGCATGATTGAATCTGATTGGTTTTCGAAAGAAACCGAGCTCTCATGTATACGTATGTTGTGACCAAGTTTCTCTGACATTTTAATTTTACAATTATTCCCCTTTGACACACTTATAAAATTTAATTTAATTTAAACATTTCTACATCACTTGAATCCCCCACCGATTAGGCCGATTAGGCGGAGGGATATATAATTGCCGTTGTCCGTCTGTCCTTCCGTCCGTCCGTCCGGTCTTATAACTTTGATAATGCCTCATCCGATTTCAATAATATTTTGAAAAATGTTCACCACCTTAGTACGCAAACCCGTTTTTTTCGGAATTTGATGTTGATCAATACTTTCTGAGTGGCATCGTCCATCAACACTTTCAGTGCTTTTGACTATGCAATACTTAAGTTATGTCTTACATTTAGCAAAAGTATGCAGCATTAATTTTAGCATAGTTATCGAGTATGGAATTCATTTTAAAGCCTCAAATGTATACTATTAACGTTATGTAGTCTTTACAATTGCATTCGTCAAGTAGAGCTTAAGGGGTAAATAACTGCAGATTGATTACAAATGAATATACAGATGTAAAATGTATACATTGTATGCTTGTTTATCATTTGCAGTGATTTTCTTTGCTTTAAAATACATTTTGTCAATATGCCAGGACGACTGACTACGACGACGGACGACGACGGACAACTCGCCATCCCATAAGGCCAGCACGTCTCACACCACAATTGATTTTCCATAGGGTCCAATTGTAATGTTTTTGTTCGTGGTATAGAGATAAACACAATTTACAACATGTATTTATGCTTAAATTCTTCATTGATCCAATATCTTCAATTTAAAACACAATTAACAAATATTTACCAGATTGGACTTTTTTTAATTTCATGTTTGCGTGACACCTATCCAAATTTAGGAAAAAATACAAACCCGTGTTGATTAGACCCATGATGTGTAAAATGAGGCAGAATTAGCTAGAAATCTTATATCAAAATGCATTTTTTCTGTGATCTCTTCCTAAAATGCTGTAGATTTAGAACCCGGTAAAGATAAATCAATGTATCCTGTAAAATGTAAAAAAGCGGACTTGTTTTTTTAATCTACCTCCTTCATCTGTAGGGCATGAGTATTCAAGGAAGATAATAGTGGCGTGAGTCCTTAAGGTGATTTTTTTTCTAATGAGCATCTCAATAATGATTGAAAATGTATATAAATCAATTACATGTTGAAAAGTGCTAACATTTTGATTCCATGTTTAATGTTTTTCAAATTATTCAAAATTTGGTGAGCTAGGGTATTGGTCGAAATTCAGGCCGAGTACCTTTAATATTTTGTAAATCTACAGTAGTGATAGGGATTTTGTATTTTCATGGTCATTTGTGCTCAGCTATGTCTGAAACTTTCAAATATACATGAAAAGGCATCTTTACATTTGAATATAGCATACATATGATATTTAAGAAATATTTATTGAGAAAACTGCTGAAAATAATAAAATCAAAACAAGGGTTACCCGTCAAAATTTTGATTTTTCAAGAAGAGTATCAGTCTCTCGCTTTAATTTTGACATTTGTTTCAAAAGTAGTCTGTCTTCATTGATATGTGTGTTTGTTTTACAATGAAAGATACCCGTTCTGCAGCTCTAATGCCTTATTGATGAAGGATAACATATATCCCCTATTTAGCTCTAAAGCGCAATGCCTTAGTAAAATCCCGGTCTGCAGCTCTTAAGCGCAATACCTTAGTGATAATGATAAAAAATACCCATTCTGCAGTGCCAAAGCATTTGGCCTTATATGAGTGATGAAATTTACCAGTTCTGAAGCTTTAATGCGCAATATCTTAGAGACAAAGGATAAACATTTCATGCTGCAGCTCTAAAGCGCAAGGCCTTTTGAAAGATGAAGGATGAATATTCCAATTCTGCAGCTCTGAAGTGCAGTACCATCGAGATACCCATTCTGCAGCTCTAAGTCGCAAGACCTTAGTGATAAAAGATGAAATACACGTCATGCCCTGCAGATCTAAAGCGCAATATCTTAAAGATGACGGATGAAAATGCCATTCTGCAGCTCTTAAGCGCTATGCCGTGAGAATAAAGAATAAAAGATTCCCATTCTGCAGCTCTTACTTAACGTCTCACACCACAATTGATTTTCCATAGGGTCCCATTGTAATGCTTTTGTTCATGGTATAGAGATAAACAAAGTTTACAACATGTATTTATGCTTAAAGTCTTCATTCTTCAAGTGCTTAAAGAATCAAATTTGCCGGTGCACTAAACTAGAACCCATTACCCTTCGATTTAATTATTGTTAATGAAATAATTTGGTCTGGAAAAATAAACTAGACTACTCGTCTAGTTTTGTCGTATACATCATAATGTATTATAATTCATATGATGCTTTAAGGCTCTTATTAATTGTGAAAGTACACTTTATTGGAATTATATGTTCTATTTTAGCAATACAATCTCCATCTAAAGGTAGCTTATATAAAACTGCATTTGCGGTAATTGGGATGAAGGTCAAGGTCACTGTTACAAAAAATAGAAAAATGGTTGCTGGATGATAAATTGAGTAAGAATTGAAATATTGAAGTAAAACTTGGTATGTATGTGGCTTGTATAGAACAGAAGTTTGGGATTGCCGTTTATGCCACTGGCATCAAAGTCAAGGTCACTTGTATTAAAAACAGTAAACTGGTTTCCGGGAAATAACTTCAGTTAAGAATGAGATATTGGAACGAGATTTGGTCTGTAGGTAGCGTATGTGGAAAGAAAGCTTACGGTTGCATTTGAGCTCGCTGGGTCAATGTCACTGTTTAAAAATGAAAAAATGTCTGAATAAAAAACGCATCAGCTACATGCTATACAACCATTTATCGACTGTCATTTTTCTATATGTGGAATATTTTATAACAGGTTTTAAATAGTATTTACAGAAATAGGAGTCTGAGAAACAAACAGTGTTAACCCTCATTAGCCCGTACTTTTTTTGCGGTTGACCAGGGTCTATAATTGTCTCAAACAACATGTTTTTACCCAGAGCGTGATTGCAGCTTATGCTTTTTTATCCATACTTCTCTTACTTCCAACCAACATTGTATTTATATTTATTTATCTATTTCATGTTTATAACATGATTATTTGCATTGTTTCCCGGAAACCAGGCTTATGGTTGGTGATTTCAGTCTGTCTGTCCTCTACGTTTTGACATTTTGGTTAAAGTTTTTGGTTAAAGTTGTTGTTTGTTTTACCTCATTTCTCGAAAATAAATTGTCTGACAGCTTTTAAACTTGACATACAATGTTCATTAGCTTTACACTGAGTCATATAACAAGACATAACTCTGTATATTACTTTTATTATCACCTTTTCTAACTTTGATTTTTTCAAGTTAAAATGTTTAATGTACAGTCATATTCCAAATAACAGTGGTCTCATTTGTAATATACACACATTCCAAAATAGTGCTAAAACATCGCCTTTCTCTACTTATTGATACGATTTCAGCACTGCAGTACTTTATACCTATACTCGTTATTATTTGTACATTAAATTCACCACCTTTCCTACCGATTGTTCAGTTGGTGGTGCCATCTTTCGTACTGTTGCAACCCTAAAGGTAACAACTGCACTAAAGGTAACACTTTTTGGACTAAAGGAAACTAAAGGTAACAACTGCTGCACTAAAGGTAACACGATTTTTGAAATGCACTAAAGGTAAATACCCTATGACCTACAGGCAACAACACATGATTGGTTCACATTGGAAACTTGGCTATTTATTTTTGCGAGAAAATTAAGCCGCAAATTAAAATCTTGATAGTTAAATGTATTGAGTAATTGTTATATTTAGTTGAAAAAAAAACAACGCGCGATTTCGAATAAATTTCACTTTTCAAGGAGGCGAATCTAATGCATACAATGTTCAACAGAAAGAGGCTATTCTACCCTGACGGTAGTTATCTCTCTTGCCTTTTTCATCATTATCATTCTCCCAAGGCACGTTATTGTTGGTACTATAGCCACGGGAAAATAAGGTTTATATAAGAATTGATTTTTTTTGGCGTTTATGCGGTTTTAAACGCTGGTAGTAAATGACAAACTTACCATAAATCGCTAAAATACCAATGTTTTAAACCTAATAAACGCTGCAAAAATGCGAATCAATTCTTTATTTATCAAGACACTCCCTTATACTATTTTAATTCGTATGCAATACGTAATAAATACGCTAAAATGTGACTACACTGGATGGCTTATAAACATCAACAGTTTCGGTGAAGATGGATTGTTTAAAACGTTTTGTTTTAAAAGGACTGTAAGCAATCTGGAACAGGTGGGATGGTAAATTCAAATACAATTAAAAACAGTTATTGTGTGTTTAATAAGCGGAGATTTCAATTGCTTTATATGTAGAAATGAATGGCATATTTGAATAACAATATCCTGTATTTCAAACACACAGAATGTTGTGTTTGTTATAATTTAGTATAGAACTGAAATGAGATAAGATACCATTCTCATTCTTTATTTCATTTTCCGTCATTTTTTAAATTAATGTTCAGGCCCGGGTCTACAGGGCTTACACGTACCTACGCACCTGTCTACGGAGTTTGGATTGTTGGTATGGGTAAATTATATAATATATTATAATACCTCGTTGTCCATCGCTTTAGATACGGTGTACACATGTTGTAAAATTTGGCTGTTATCGGCGGGATAGCTATTTTAACGGATAGTGTTTCGGGCTGCGATTCTTCCTTTGGTTCCTGTCAATTCTTTGAAAAAAGTGTGTAGAAGGATGTGACTTGACTACAATTGTTGCACAATAAACTAAGTTTCTTTTACTTTTTATATAGACGGACAAATATATGTTCAAGACTAAATACAATAACAATAATAATCTGCCAGTTTTGCACGATAATAAACAGCTGATAATGTTCATAAATTTACGTTATTTTTATAAACTTGAATAATATGGTAATAAAAAGCTAATTAATAATTTCCATAGTTACGTTAGTTTTCCAACCTTTAATAAAATGTGAATAAAAAAGCTACTTTCATTTTACTTTCTTTTCCAATACAGCCTAACTTTTCAACATAGAGTTTTAAGTTTGAACTATATAGCGTTAATTTATTTTATTGTTAACAAAATACTCTCATTTTGCCAACCCTGTTTCTCTTACAATTTTTACATAACTTTAAAAGGTTGGCAAAGTGAGAACACACCATACATTCAATTGTCATTACGTGGTTTCGCCTTAATTCCATTAAGCAATGGGAAAACGTATATAAGCAGGATTTTATAATGGATATTTCGACAATAAAACATTTTGAAAAAAAAGGTTACTGAAGAAATGCGATAACCTGTTTAAAATTACTAATCAAATGTTTTAATTTTACAATATGCAAGCTTTTTAAGCCGAAATTAAGGTTTTATGTCATACCCCAACCAGCCCTGTTTTCGCTTCTTGGAGAAGGGGTTTGATGGGGTATGAAAGTAAATACTCGGACCACTTAATGACTCCGTTTCGTCATTTTTATGAAAATGTAAAAAACGGTCACGTTGGCTATATAGTCTTTGTTTCGCAGCTTTTGTTCTGCAAATGAAAAATTATAATTCATATGATCTTTTCAACCTAAGTATGAAAAATGAATTTTGCGGGCTCGGATAATATTTTCATTGAATTTAAAAATCAAAAAAAGAAGCTGAAATCGATATAAACATAAAAATAATCATTTGACTTAGAATGAATGATTTACACAAACTTAAAAGCATATATTTGTAGCCTTCGAACTTTTTATAAAATGTCCGAAATTAAAAGGTTGGCCATTTCGATGAAAAATCATTATTTAATTTGAAGCACACACACATGGGTGTCTAGATGAATTGCAATATAAACATACTGAATATAGAAAACTCCGTCAAATTTCACTGAAGCGATATTCTTAATGCATACATATTTTAAAGCGACTGAAGGCAATCTGAAAATTAATTATGGGTATACAAATGAATTCAAGTATAAACATATTTAAATTTCAGATTGCCTTTAGTCCCTGTATTACAGTTGTGTTTAAAATAGCGTTACAGTGACATTTGATTGAGTTTCCGTACCACGAAATGGCATTGAAATAAAGAATTGCTCTAATAACGAAAAAAAAACATTTAGGAATTCATAATTAAGGTATATGAAGTAATCATAACATTAACATTAATATGAAGATTAATAATGATTTTTATTTTCTTTGGGTTAGCTATTTGTTAATAAATGATTCATATTTTTTCCCGTATATTGATTGTCATATTTTGATACAGATGCTCCTCTTTTAAACAAACATACATGTCATTATCAATCCATACTTTCATAATTTGATCGCATACAATATAATCTTCTAATTATTGTCAGGTCAGGATTCAAGTCCTTACTTATTCAATAAAATAGTTTCACTAAAACTGAATAAGCATTTTTCATGTACTGATCATTAGCACCCTGCTTTAATTAGACTTATATACTATATACACAATAGTTTTCATCTAGAAAATACATGTAGTCTTTGATGAAAATAATTGTAGGGTTTGATAAAGAGATGTCTGTGGTAGTTATATAATCTCTTCTACTCGCGAATTTATGAACGGCCTTTGATAGTTACCATGATGTAATGTGATAAAAGGTTTCAATTAAATATCATGGTAATCGAAATTATTTACTCTTCAAATGTGCATGTAATGAATGTAATTATTAAAAAAAGTTTAATTACATCAAAATCAATATTTTGCAGACAAGGCGTCCATAGATAACAAGTGTTTGCCAAGGACCTTGAAACGAGGATACAAATTGGATTTCTTTTTTATGCCCCCGTCACCGAAGGTGGAGGAGGGGGCATATAGCGTTAGGGTTGTCCGTCGATGGACCTTGAAACGAGGATAAAAGTTGGAGTTCTTTTTTATGCCCCCGTCACCGAAGGTGGAGGAGGGGGCATATAGCGGTTGTCCGTCCATTCCGTCGGTCCGTCCGTACGTAAGTCCGCACATTCGTGTCCGGGCTGTAACTCTTTAATGAATATATAAACACATTTAGCAAAAGAACTCAGTGTGTCGTGTACAACTTTTATCCTCGTTTCAAGGTCAAGGTCGCAGTTGAGATCAAAGGACATACTCTTGTCCGGGCCAAAACTCAGCAATGAATGATTAGATCAAAGCAATATTAACCAGAATTATTCACCACATATCGAACAGTTAAAATAGGTTCCAGGTCACGGCCAAACTTTAAAGGTCCAACTCCGTCTGTCCGTCGCGCTTTCGTGTACGTGCTTCACTCTAAAGTGGATGATCCAATAACATAGTTGGCATTAATATTCAGGAAACAAGCCAGTTCGTCTCATACAGCATTCAACCTCCTCTGGTCAAGGTCAAGGTCACGATGCAGGTCAAAGTTCTAATTCATGTCGGGGCCATAAGCGTTTAATGACAAATTGGATAAAAATGATATTTGACAGAACGGTACACCACACTAAGTTGACAGTTCGTCTGCAACTTTCGCAAACCCAGGATCAAAGTGAAGGTCACGACGAAGCTCAAAGTTTAAACTCTTGCCCGGGACTTAACTCAGCATTACATAATTGGATCAAAATAATATTGGACAGAAAGGTTCATCACATGAAGACAACGTGTATTATACAGCTTATCAAGGTCAGGGTCAGAGCAAAGGTCAACATGTCCCAGTTTTAAGTCCGGGCCATAACCCTGCAGTGGATGATTGGATCAAAATTAGGTACTCCCAACAACTAGGGTCAATATCATGTCGATGCGCAGGGCAAAGGTCAAACTCGATAATTAATGCTTCGATCAAACAAAATATAGACAGAAAGGTTCAGTACATACAAACGGATGGTCGCGTTCAACTTTCGCCAAACTAGGGTCAAGGTCGTAGCAAAGCTCAACGATCATACTTGTGTCCGGGTCATAACCCATCAATGAATAATTCAATTTGAAATATATTTGGCACAAACGTTCGCCACACGGAGACGAGTGTCGTGTACAAGTCCCGCCAATTGTGGGTCAAATTAAGCTTGAGATTGTTTTTAAGGTTACTCAGGTCAAGATCACAGTCACTGTTACTATATATTTATTTTACAGGAGATATTCTCTTGGTTATCGCAAAATCATTTCTTGTTTCACAAACTTCAATTTATTTCGAGTGGATTATTTTAAAAATGTTCATACTGATTACGTGTCATTCACATGAGCATATTTTTAGAACGTTAAATTATTTTCGGGGCATCTTTGTCCCCGTATACATTTATAGTTTAGAGAATGTGTTATACAAAGTATGCCAGTTGTATTCCATTTTTTAACTTCTCAGACAGTCAATATCAGGAGCGTAGCCGTCTTAAGACAGAAAGGCCTATACACAATGTTGCCGAGTTCTTTTTTAACAAACCTATTTCAGGTTGAAGAAGAAAATACACTTCATTTAAACGCGTATTTTATTATTAAAACTTCCTAGACCAAGATGCAACCATGTGTTCAGTCATGAATATTTTTACAGTATTAAACTTTACCAATTTCAGAGAGTCTCAACAAGATGTTTAGGACTGTGAAATGCGTGAAATGCCATCTCAGAGCATCTAGATTTTAAGACATTGTTCCTTACCGTTAGATACTTCGTCACTCAACCTGTCACTTTGGCTGCCTATACATCATTTTTATCCTAGCCACGCCCCTAGTTAGTTGTTTAATATGCTAATGTTTAACTATATCATACTTATTCGCTGCCGGAACGGCAATGACTCTTATATCGTTTTCATAATTCGTGGTATGGTAGCAAAGAACAGTTTCTTTGAGATTTCCACTTTGATGACGCAATCTTATTACACATCGTAGCAGTGCACAGTTTATCTGTGTTGTAATGTTGAAAGAGTCTGGAAAGAAAAAAAACGGTCGTGGCATGTTTACGTCTTCGTTTTTCTCTCGGCAGCTATTTGACGCTTGCTTAAAACCATGCTTGTCGACCCGTGATAGAATTCAAGAATTATGTTTTGGATTGAATTTTTGGAATTAAAATTTGGGAATTACTTGTATATATAATTTCTTAGAATGCGTTTTATGTTTCCAGGAATACTTTTCTAAAAGAAGGTAGGAGTATTTTGCAGATTCAAATGGATAGTCTTAAACATGTGTTCATGGAAGTTCGCATTATGCAATATCATTCCAATGGGATAGATTGGCCTTCCCAGAGCACAATGAAAGTTTAATTTTTGCCCAGACATAATTCCATTGGATATAATTTAAAACTAGCGTTTGCTTCGAGCTTATTTCAGCATTAAGATGTGCAGTATCTGAGTTAATAACTTTAAAAATGTGTTTCATCTTTAAGTGGTTGGTACTGTTGTTTCTTAGTTTTGACTCGTCTAATATATCCAACGTGCTTGAACTTAAGATGCTGGAAAAAGATCGATACGTTTCCCAAGCAGTTATTGATTTGTAGCTCTACTGGCCAACGGCCAGCAGAGCTTATGGGATGGTGTGTTGTCTGTCGTCCGTCGTCCGTCGTCCGTCTGTCTGTCGTCTGTCTGTCTGTCTGTCTGTCTGTCTGTCGTCTGTCGTCCGTTAACTTTTCTTCAAACGACTTCTCCTCAGAAACCGCTTGGCTAATTTTGACCAAACTTCACACGGATATTCCTTAGATAAATGCTTTTTAGATTTGTTAAAATTATGTCAACGCTGCATCCAAGATGGCTGCCATTACCATATATAGTCGAAATCTTAAAAAATCTTCTTCTCCAGAACCGCTGGACAGATTTCAACAGGTTTTCTTTTAAAATGATCGCCAACGCCTAGACTATCAAGCATGCTCAAATAAAGTCCCCGGGGTTAAAAATGGCCGTGCCCCGGGGGTCCAAAGTTTGTATATTGAGGTTTTGTATGTTTTTCATATAGACATATAGGAAAAAACTTTAAAAAATCTTCTTCTCTGAAACCGCAAGGCACAGAGCTCTCATGTATTACATGTAACATCAGCTTATGGTCCTCTACTAAGTTTGTTCAAATGATGACCCTGGGGTCAAATTTGTCCCCGCCCCGGGGGGTCACAGTTATATAGGATTTCTTTTTTAAAAAATCATCTTCTCAGAAACTACAACAGCCAGAGGTTTGATATTTTGCAATTACTATAAGCTTAAGGTCCTCTACCAAGTTTGTTCAAATGGTGACCCAAGGGTCACATTTGGCCCCACCCCGGAGGTCACAGTTTTACATAGGCTTATACAGGGACAAACTGAAAAAAAACTTCTTCTCTGGAACCACATGGCACAGAGCTCTCATGTGCTACATGTAGCATCAGTTTATGGTCCTCTACTAAGTTTGTTCAAATGGCGACCCTGGGGTCAAATTTGTCCCCGCCACGAGGGTCACAGTTTTACATAGACTTATATAGGATTTTTTTTTAAAAATCTTCTTTTCGGAATCTACAAGAACCAGAGGTTTAATATTTTACATTTATTATAAGCTTATGGTCCTTTACCAAGTTTGTTCAAATGGTGACCCTGGGGTCACATTTGGCCCCGCCCCAAGGGTCACATGTTTTATATAAACATGAATAGGGAAAAACTTAAAAAATCTTTTTCTCCGAAACTGCAAGAGCCAGAGGTTTAATATTTTGCATTTGCTATAAGCTTATGGTGCTTTACCAATTTTGTTCAAATGGTGACCCTGGGGTCACATTTGGCCCCGCCCCAGGGGTCACAGTTTTACATAAATGCTTGTATAGGGAAAAACTGAAAAAAATCTTCTCTGGAACTGCAAGAGCCAGAGGTTTAATATTTTGCATTTGTTATAAGCTTATGGTCCATTACCAAGTTTGTTCAAATGGTGACCCTCGGGTCACATTTGACCCCGCCCCAAGGGTCACATGTTTTCCATAGACATGTATAGGGAAAAACTTAAAAAATCTTCTTCTCTGAAACTGCAAGAGCCAGAGGTTTAATATTTTGCATTTTCTATAAGCTTGTGGTCCTCTACCAAGTTTGTTCAAATGGTGACCCAGGGGTCACATTTGGCCCCACCCCGGAGGTCACAGTTTTACATAGGCTTGTATAGGGAAAAACTGAAAAAAATCTTCTTCTCTGGAACCACATGGCACAGAGCTCTCATGTATTACCTGTAGCATCAGCTTATGGTCCTCTACTAAGTTTGTTGAAATGGTGACCCTTGGGTCAAATTTGTCCCCGCCCTGAGGGTAACAGTTTTAACATAGACTTATATAGGATTTTTTTAAAAATCTTCTTCTCGGAAACTACAAGAGCCAGAGGTTTAATATTTTGCATTTGCTTTAAGTTTATGGTCCTTTACCAAGTTTGTTCAAATTGTGACCCTCGGGTCACATATGACCCCGCCACAAGGGTCACATGTTTTACATAAATGCTTGTATAGGGAAAAACTGAAAAAAATCTTCTTCTCTGGATCTACAAGAACTACAATTTTTTTTATTATTTATTAATTTTTTTTTGATTGATTGGAAATTATTTTTTTTTTTAATTTTTTTCATTATCTTTGTAATTACTTGACACTTACTTTAAAATTTCTTGTCGGCGCTACTCATCCTAAATGCCTTGTTGAATTTCGACGAAACTTGGCAGGAAGCATCGGTAAGATGTCTAGTTGTGCATATTACGCTTTTGTTCCAGTTCGCTGATTTTTTGACGGAGTTATGGCCCTTTGACATTTTTACTTTAAATTTCTTGTCGGCGCTACTCCTCTTAAACGGCTTGTTGGCTACGAAATTTGGCAGGAAGCCTCAGTATGATGTCTAGTTGTGCAAAGCGCGGTATATCAATGAAATCTTGGACAATTTCGAAAACCAGCTAGATCTTGTTAGTAATAACAGAGTTATGGCCCTTGATTTGTTGAAAAATTCTATATTGTATTTTCCTTTGTTAAATCTATAGGAGAAGAGAGCTATATCTAGCTATATATCTATCTAAATCTGTAAGAGCTGTTTTAGCAAGTAGAGCGTCCACAGGCCCTCTTGGGCCTCTTGTTTTTGTAGCACTTGGGCATTTTGTCTTTGAATCGACATCGATGGAAGGGCATTTACATGAAACGTTTGATATGTCTGTGTAGGATGCCGATCCACGAATTTAATATACGCAGTTTTTCAATAAAACCATGCATCGTTGTTGCCGTAGTTACCATCACGGTCAGTGTACATTTAAAATGAAGGTGCATGTATGTTGAGTTAGTCGGAGCACTAACAGATTGTTCCAGAAAGTATCATGTGTGTTTTTTTATGATGAGTTAAACCCCTTAAAATGAAAGATTACGTTACTGTCGCCAACTAACAAATTTGACATTTGATAAAAAAATGAAATAGATAATTCGTACAAATCATATAGTGTAGATAAATATGATAAATTTTTGGAATTTATGGAATGTCATGTTAAACTTACAAGTAAAACGTCTTAAAAGAATATGTTAAGGCAATTGTGTCTTCAAAGATGTCGTCAAAATGAATGAAACATACGTTACCATAACTTCAGAGTATCCGTACATACCCTAGCTTTAATGACTTATACACACTGCCAAACATGATCATGATGACCCAACTACACTATTATCATTTGAACTTAAAGTTAGCTCAGCTGAATTGTTATAAAAAAGGGTAACAGGATACAAATTGTTAAGGCATTTTAAGGATGTAACATACATGATCGTCCCTCTTGCTATGTTCCAAACTTATTCAGAAAATAATTGTAAAGCCTGTCTTGCTACCTTAATCATAGGCATAAGTAGTTGACGTGTCCTCTGTGTGATTCTTAAAATAATGCATCAACATAACTAACATGTAACATACGTGATGTAACATACGTTACCTTACACTGAATGCAGTTACAATGAAATATACATATACCATCAAAACAGGTACATACTGAAAGACAATATGTATATTTAAACTGAACAAACTATTTTAAGTCAAGAAGAATATCGTAGTTCTACAGGATGAAACATACGTTACTTTTAATAAACATGCATTACTATTTGACACATCAACATTTAGCAGAAAATAAGTTTTTCATGAACATTTAGAAGAGTATATAAATGACATAAGTGAACACCCTTACTTTATAAAACTGGTTTGCAGTTATAGTATGCAGCAATAAGTATATGTTGATTAATGAAACATACCTTACTGTTGATTTATTCGAGCGTATACATTAAGTAGACGGCATTTTATAAATGCGTAGGTAGGTAGTCATGCATTACAATTGTCATACTTACGTGCTATGTTTTAAAAAAGGCTGGTTTAATTTCTAAAGTTTAAATAAAGTTAAATAATCATAGACATACTTATATAAGATTGCTCATTTCCTTCGTACTCTTGATTTATTTGGTGGGAGGAATGGGATGGGGTAAATATGTTTAGATATGCTTATATGAACACTTTCTTTGTTCCTTTTGTCAAGAAATGAAAGTGTGTAAATATGATTGTTTCGATCTTCTGTAATTCAGTTACATAATATGACGATTAAATCGCAAATGGATTAATAATGATTGAGCTTTCTTATTTACAAAACACCTATTCTTTGTATTTGTGTTTATCTTCATTCTTCTTCTCATTTGTATTAACTAATTATTTTGATGATTATTATTTTGTTCTAAATTGTTTCAATTAAATACGATACAAACATGTTCAACAAATTGGTATCGTTTTTTTTTTGTTATTTACATTGAATTATATTCACATTGGTCTATTGTTGGTGTCATACAACATAAGAGAACCGAAATAATAATATGTATTTTTCATTTAGTTTTTTAAAAAGCTGTCTTAATCAACACAAATGATGAGTGACGTATGTTGCATAGAAAACATATCACTATATTCACCGACTTGCATTATGTAAACTGCCATAGTTAACTTGAAACAACAATCAATTTGGCGTGTCTCATATAGTGTACCTTAAGTAAAAATATAAATATCTCTTTAATTATGACTTCATTTCGTTGTTGTTTAAAAATTGAAATGCTGTTTGATTCGTTTTATTGAGAAACAGCGTATCGTATCCAGTGGTACACTTCCAAAAATTAAACATGACTTGTTATACACAGTTTATATTCTACACCTCTCCTTAGACTGGACGTATCATGTGACGTTGTCCGTTCGTTTGTCCGTCCGTCTGTACGTTAACCTTTAGCTGACAAGTGATTATGGCTAATAACTTTCGAATACATTTAAAAAAAAAACGTAACTCTTTGATTCATATTTTTTAATTATTCACCTTTAAAAAAATACTTTAACCTGAAACTAATCCTTGCCTTTTGTAAATGATTGTGGCTAATATATTTCAGTATTAGTTCTACAGCAATGAATTTCTAAAAAAATAAATCTTTGTAAACATCTTCAGCATGATCCAATCAGGACCATACTGTCTCTCTGAATCATATATTTTTACATTAATTTCCTTTAAAGAAAGGTTTAACGTGGAACTTAACCTGGCCTTTTAGAGGTGATTGTGGCTAATTACTTTCAAAGTATTAGGTCTACAACAACGAAACTGTATACACTTCTTCAGCATGATCCAATAAATACATCTGATGTTTGTTTTCAAAACTCGCTAAATCGTATATATGTTTCGCTATTATTTCTTAGTTATTAGTGCTAAGGATTTGATATTTAAAATAAATTCCCTTCTTAACTCACGAAATAAAAATCTAAGAGTCCCATAACTTAAATGACTATGTTGTTATGTCCTTTAGAAAAAAAATTCAAACTAAAACTTAACCTTGTAGAAATGCCTTCAAACGAATGAAATACCCATGTTTACAAGCATAATCAAAGGTAAAACATGGTGATAATTCTAATTAAAGTATATTTCATGTAAACGATTTATATCATCCAGCTTGTATTAGGATACCCAAGGCGAGTGTTTTGTTAAGTTAAGCTACATCAGTTAGTTATTGAGAAAAGTCTAAAAAAGTCATAAACTCTTTGATAAAGAAGAAAACGTCCGCCAGTTGGCTATACTGGATCCGAGCGAATCAGGAGATCCAGAATTTAATATATGAAAAGAAAATAGCCTCCAGAAGGCCATATTTGATAGGACCTTAAAACATTTAACTGTGCATAACTTCCTCATTGATACTGATGTACCTGTAAACATTCATACAAATAGTTCGTGGCGTTAATCATGTATGTTAATCCATAACCGAAAGATCCAGTTATACAATATATACCGCCATATCGCCATATTGGATTAGTGCGCAAATTACACGTGCATAACCAACTCATTGCCCTTAACACAACTGTATATTGTCATAACACTATCTGGAGCATTAATCTACAATCGTAAGATAAAGCTTAATCTAATATTGTTCTAATCTAATAAACCAAGTGAACATTATGGATCCGAGAAGACATCAAAGTACTGAAAGTACTGAGCGGCGTAGATTGGTCGAAGAGGATTTACTGTCTAGATCCTTTGTCATGTTGAAGGGGCGTGAAAGAAGCAGAATGCGTTGCAATAGATTTGTTATATTTTTATTGAAACAAAGTTATGCCATTTATGTGAAGAAGCCTGCCAACAGTTTTATTATGATAATATTATCAAATGTGAATGTATTGAAAACTGCGAGCAATACTTATTGGTGCAGATGCTCGATTTTCAATGTCAAGTGCTTTAGAACTAAATTGAAGGAGGTAATTCAGTATATCAAATAGTGTGCGAGATATAACAACATACAAAAGAGCTAAAGATGAGCATTTTGATCAATTCGGTATGTACCCATTGTTATATATTTAAATAGATATTTAATGATTTCAATTGGGTAAAATAAAACGATAACAGGTCATACTACACCAATTCATTTTCCATAGGCCTACCTTATAGCTCTAAGCTCTGTACTGAGTTCCCTAATATAGGAAGCTATATTTGTTATTACTTGTTTTGAAAGACCTATCTTAGTTTTATCAAAAAAATATACATAAGCCATACGTTGAGTATCTTTTGAAAAAGGTGTTTGGGTCGGATGGTGCTGACCCACCTATTTGCATGTAGAAACATGAGGAAAATGTAAAATATACTTATGTTTTTGATTATGCAACACATTATGAATACATTGCACAAATGTATGATTTAACCTTGAAAAGTACTCTTCAAAAGTTGAATTTTAATTTTTTAGCAAGCTTTTTTGGGTTGTTTACCTTGTCAACCAATCACAATTAAGAGATTCTGTGTAATAGCTCCGAATTTACCCTGGAACTTTTTCCCTGCCCGCTGATTGGTAGGTAATTGGTGTAGTCTGATCAACATTGTGACATTGTTTTGGGGTGGCATTCCACTAACACTGTATAACATTACACAAAATGTAAGTCATCAAATAAACTTGTTTTATAATAAGCTTTAAACAAGGTGACTGGGTGGTCCTTCAACAACTCATACATTGCTTAATTTGCTCTGGGTTGTTTTAATATTTGACAATTTCGAATACTTTATTGGTGCCCATGCTTTTGGTTTTAACTGGGTATTTTGACATTTTTGGGTATTAAGCTGCTTATTTGTAGCTCTGCATAACAAGTTTTAAAGAGACACATGTCACTCTTGAAATGGTTATCAAGCAGTGAAATAATTAATTATCCAGTACATGTTGAAATGAAACCTGTTTTCATATAAATATATTTTTGCTGATTTTTCGTTTATTGTCGTCTTCATGTAGAACCTACGCTTAAAACTCACCTGTGCCTGTATTATTATATAAACATATCTCGAGGCGTTATTCCGCAGCAGTGGCAAGATCCAGTTTTGCGGACGGACGGACGGACGGACAGACAGACGAGCGTTCAAAAATACATATAGATGGGGAATAAACGTGTAGCCCCTTCCCTTTCAATGTTTAATAATAGGTGCAACACGCCATTTGTTGCACGTAGTTTGTGCTTCTTTTTAAAAGAAAAATGTTCATTCATGCTCAAATAAATGTACAGGGGAGACTAAAGTGTTGTTTTATAAGAACATGTAACTATAAGGTTCGCGCGGGTTGACATGAGACGTTAAAAGAACACAACGTTATTTCAGAAAAAAAGAAGATTTATATAACAATATTATGAAAATGTACTACGAACATCAGTGTTATTATTCAAAGTGTTCAACAACTATCCGGGTATTTAACATAAATTCAGTACTTTTCATAAAAAGACATTGAATAGTGGTTTGATATTTATATACAAAAAAGGAATATGTCCAAGCTGTAATTTAATACTAAATGTTAATTTTCATGTATGGACATTTAGCATACATATTATTGAAACGTTACGTTTAAATCAGTTTCATATTTTGCTTTACGTTGTGACCTTTGTCTAAGTCATTATAACCATCAGACGAATATAGTAATCTTAACCTGCGCACAGTAATGTGCATGTATTGTAGGTATTGCGCATGCAATAGTACCTCATTAGCAACAGATGTCAATAAAATGTAATACTACAGATGTCAATAAAATTTAATATTATAGATGTCAATAAAATGTAATACTACAACATTAATATTGACATAACTACAATGTAATACTTGTTAATTTCTTATCTCCAGGGTACAGGACAACGTCAGCAGTATCCAACTTCTGGAGTGTCCAGTATTGAAATAGGTGTGTGTTCAGATCCAGAGAAGATACATATGTCAACACTGACACTTCCTCGCAATACAGTATTTCCTGGTAGTCCTAACGTGGACAGAACTGTGACATTTCAATGTGGGATGACCTTCCCTACACTGACAAATCCGACGTTTACTAGAGCAACTCCGGACATCAGTTTTGCAGGTATATGAATATATTGGTTAAATAAGGTTTATTAATCTGACAGACAGTAATAACGTAAAGTAGGTGATGTTCAGCTTGTTTATTTAGATAATTAGCAAATGGAACAGGAAATTCACCAAAGGTGATTAGCATATTTGTACTATAAGTAAGAATGGACGGATTGTTGACGAGGATCATAGTACGAGATATTAATGTGGGGAATATTCTCAAATATTAGTAATATGCATGGCATGAAGTTTGTCCAACATCGTATTAGTGTTGATAGGGCATCTAAGATGTCTGCCATCGGTCATCTTTGTGTAAACACACGTTGAAATATGAGACCGCATCACCGGTACCTTACATGATATTGTATTATGATATTCATAAAACTTTATAGAAGCATTACATGTAAGGTCTAGTGGAGCCTTAATTAACATTGATGAACGGCATGTCATATATGTTGTTGTAAATGGAATGTACAATACCAACAGTTATCGCTTTTCTTTTCTAAAAACAACATCAAATTGTAACGGTGTATGATTGCTACTTCTCCTTATTGTTCGTAATCGCCCACAGGACAACACGAGGACTACGATAATGGTATTCATGACCATCATAAGAACATGTTTAACCGCATACTGATAAAAACTGCTTGCAAACGCTTTTGACTGATTTTCAAGCCTTCAGCCGCCCAGGGTACACAAGGAAAACATATTAACAAAACAAGGAACTGCAGAAAAAACAACAAATTCAAACATGGAAATAAACAAAAATTAACATTTAATAAACACGAATTTACAAACATAAAAAGTGCATTCTTTCTTATGCCCATGCTTCTTGAAATTATTATATAGTGCGAAATGGGAATTGCAACGCTAGAATACCCATCCGTAATCTTCTATTTTAGCATCTGCCGGTTTGATAAAATCTGAAAACAAAATATTAGAATCTAATAAAACGATTGACATTGTACATAATGTGCAGTACAATTGAAAGAAATGTAATCATTTTAATACCGTAGTCTAATCCTAATGGTCTTTCTGGTATCGAAACTTACCTGACAGTGTGTTATGGTTACTTTTAAGCTAATCTAAACATGTGTAGTGGCAAGAAATGGAATTGTATCATATAACAATAGACACGAGATCAAGTGACCAGTGATATGAATCAATACCTTTTCATTAAAATTCATTGAAGTAGCATGTGACTGAAACTCACCTATGAGCAATATATCCAAGTGACCACTTGCCACTGACTAAATATATTGCGTATATTAGACGTTTTAATTCAAATTCCGTTACATTTTCTTTATTTTAGTTAAAGTGTCCAGTGTGACGTTGTACGATCGTGCCTCTACTCCAACCAGTGGTC